>JAHLWY010001166.1:0-26689 GCA_020002185.1 Paraescarpia echinospica | reverse complement strand
GAGGCCAGTATACAACTTCAAGCATCAGAGGCCAGTATACACATTCAAACTTCAGAGGCCGGAATACACATTCAAGCATCAGAGGCCAGTATACAAGTTCAAACAGTAGAGGCCAGTAAACAAGTTCAAGCATCAGAGGCCAGTATACAAATTCAAACATCAGTGGCCAGTATACAAATTCAAAAATCAGAGGCCAGTATACAAATTCAAACATCAGAAGCCAGTATAAAAATTCAAACATCAGAGGCCAGTATACAAATTCAAACCCCAGAGGCCAGTATACACATTCAAACATCACAGACAAGTATACAAGTTCAAACATCAGAGGCCAGTGTACAAGTTCAAACATCAGAGGCCAGTATACAAATTCAAACATCAGAGGCCATTATACAGGTTCAAGCATCAGAGGCCAGTATACACATTCAACAATCAGAGGCCAGTATACACATTCAAACATCAGAGGCAAGTATACAAGTTCAAGCATCAGATGCCAGTATACAAGTTCAAACATCAGAAGCCAGTATAAAAGTTGAAGCAGCAGAGGACAATACACACATTCAAGCATCAGAGGCCAGTATACAAGTTCAAACATCAGAGTCCAGTATATATATTGAAACATCAGAGGTCAGTATACATGTTCAAACATCAGAGGCCAATATACACATTCAAGCATCAGAGGCCTGTATATACATTCAAGCATCAGAGGCCAGTATACAAGTTCAAACATCAGAGGCCAGTATACAAATTTAAACACCAGAGGCCAGTATACACATTCAAACATCAGAGGCCAGTATACAAATTCAAACATCAGAGGCCAGTGTACAAATTCAAACATCAGAGGCCAGCATACAAGTTCAAAAATCAGAGGGAAGTATACAAATCCAAACATCAGAGGCCAGTATACAAGTTCAAGCATCAGAGGCCAGTATACAAATTCAAGCATCAGAGGCCAGTATACACATTCAAGCATCAGAGGCCAGTATATACATTCAAGCATCAGAGGCCAGTATACAAGTTCAAACATCAGAGGCCAGTATAAAAATTCAAACATCAGAGGCCAGTATACATATTCAAACATCAGAGGCCAATATACAAATTCAAACATCAGAGGCCAGTATACAAGTTCAAAAATCAGAGGTCAGAATACAAATCCAAACATCAGAGGCCAGTATACAAGTTCAAGCATCAGACGCCTGTATACACATTCAAAAATCAGAGGCAAGTATACACATTAAAACACCAGAGGCAAGTATACAAGTTCAAGCATCAGAAGCCAGTATACAAGTTAAAACATCAGAGGCCAGTATACAAATTCAAACATCAGAGGCCAGTATACAATTTCAAGCATCAGAGGCCTGTAAAAACATTCAAAAATTAGAGGCCAGTATACACGTTCAAACATCAGGGGCAAGTATACAAGTTCAAGCATCAGAGGCCAGTATACAAGTTCAAAAATCAGAGGCCAGTATACAAGTTCAAACATCAGAGGCCAGTATACAAATTCAAACATCAGAGTCCAGTATACACTTTGAAAAATCAGAGGCCAGTATACATGTTCAAACATCAGAGGCCAGTATACAAGTTCAAGCATCAGAGGCTAGTATACACATTCAAGCACCAGAGGCCAGTATACACATTCAAGCATCAGTGGCCAGTATATACATTCAAGCATCAGAGGCCAGTATACAAGTTCAAACATCAGAGGCCAGTATAAAAATTCAAACATCAGAGGCCAGTATACATATTCAAACATCAGAGGCCAATATACAAATTCAAACATTAGAGGCCAGTATACAAGTTCAAAAATCAGAGGTCAGAATACAAATCCAAACATCAGAGGCCAGTATACAAGTTCAAGCATCAGACGCCTGTATACACATTCAAAAATCAGAGGCAAGTATACACATTAAAACACCAGAGGCAAGTATACAAGTTCAAGCATCAGAAGCCAGTATACAAGTTAAAACATCAGAGGCCAGTATACAAATTCAAACATCAGAGGCCAGTATACAATTTCAAGCATCAGAGGCCTGTAAAAACATTCAAAAATCAGAGGCCAGTATACACGTTCAAACATCAGGGGCAAGTATACAAGTTCAAGCATCAGAGGCCAGTATACAAGTTCAAAAATCAGAGGCCAGTATACAAGTTCAAACATCAGAGGCCAGTATACAAATTCAAACATCAGAGTCCAGTATACACTTTGAAAAATCAGAGGCCAGTATACATGTTCAAACATCAGAGGCCAGTATACAAGTTCAAGCATCAGAGGCTAGTATATACATTCAAGCATCAGAGGCCAGTATACAAGGTCAAACATCAGAGGCCAGTATACAAGTTCAAACATCAGAGGCCAGTATACAAGTTCAAGCATCAGAGGCCAGTATACAAATTCAAGCATCAGAGGCCAGTATATATATTCAAATATCAGAGGCCAGTATACAAGTTCAAACATCAGAGGCCAGTATATACATTCAAACATCAGAGGCCAGTATACAAGATCAAGCATCAGAGGCCAGTATACAATTTGAAGCATCAGAGGCCAGTATACACATTCAAACTTCAGATGCCAGTATACACATTCAAAAATCAGAGGCCAATATCCGCATTCAAACATCAGAGACAAGTATACAAGTTCAAGCATCAGAGGCCAGTATACAAATTCAAACATCAGTGGCAGTATACAAATTCAAAAATCAGAGGCCAGTATACAAATTCAAACATCAGAAGCCAGTATAAAAATTCAAAAATCAGAGGCCAGTATACAAATTCAAACCCCAGAGGCAAGTATACACATTCAAACATCAGAGACAAGTATACAAGTTCAAACATCAGAGGCCAGTATACAAGTTCAAGCATCAGAGGCCAGTATACACATTCAACAATCAGAGGCCAGTATACACATTCAAACATCAGAGGCAAGTATACAAGTTCAAGCATCAGATGCCAGTATACAAGTTCAAACATCAGAAGCCAGTATAAAAGTTGAAGCAGCAGAGGACAATACACACATTCAAGCATCAGAGGCCAGTATACAAGTTCAAACATCAGAGTCCAGTATATATATTGAAACATCAGAGGTCAGTATACATGTTCAAACATCAGAGGCCAGTATACACATTCAAGCATCAGAGGCCTGTATATACATTCAAGCATCAGAGGCCAGTATACAAGTTCAAACATCAGAGGCCAGTATACAAATTTAAACACCAGAGGCCAGTATACACATTCAAACATCAGAGGCCAGTATACAAATTCAAACATCAGAGGCCAGCATACAAGTTCAAAAATCAGAGGCAAGTATACAAATCCAAACATCAGAGGCCAGTATACAAGTTCAAGCATCAGAGGCCAGTATACAAATTCAAGCATCAGAGGCCAGTACACACATTCAAGCATCAGAGGCCAGTATATACATTCAAGCATCAGAGGCCAGTTTACAAGTTCAAACATCAGAGGCCAGTATAAAAATTCAAACATCAGAGGCCTGTATACATATTCAAACATCAGAGGCCAATATACAAATTCAAACATCAGAGGCCAGTATACAAGTTCAAAAATCAGAGGTCAGAATACAAATCCAAACATCAGAGGCCAGTATACAAGTTCAAGAATCAGACGCCTGTATACACATTCAAAAATCAGAGGCAAGTATACACATTAAAACACCAGAGGCAAGTATACAAGTTCAAGCATCAGAAGCCAGTATACAAGTTAAAACATCAGAGGCCAGTATACAAATTCAAACATCAGAGGCCAGTATACAATTTCAAGCATCAGAGGCCTGTAAAAACATTCAAAAATCAGAGGCCAGTATACACGTTCAAACAACAGGGGCAAGTATACAAGTTCAAGCATCAGAGGCCAGTATACAAGTTCAAAAATCAGAGGCCAGTATACAAGTTCAAACATCAGAGGCCAGTATACAAATTCAAACATCAGAGTCCAGTATACACATTGAAAAATCAGAGGCCAGTATACATGTTCAAACATCAGAGGCCAGTATACAAGTTCAAGCATCAGAGGCTAGTATACACATTCAAGCATCAGAGGCCAGTATACAAGTTCAAACATCAGAGGCCAGTATACAAGTTAAAACATCAGAGGCCAGTATACAATTTCAAGCATCAGAGGCCAGTATACAAATTCAAGCACCAGAGGCCAGTATACACATTCAAGCATCAGTGGCCAGTATATAAATTCAAGCATCAGAGGCCAGTATACAAGTTGAAACATCAGAGGCCAGTATATACATTCAAACATCAGAGGCCAGTATACAAGTTCAAGCATCAGAGGCCAGTATACAACTTCAAGCATCAGAGGCCAGTATACACATTCAAACTTCAGAGGCCGGTATACACATTCAAGCATCAGAGGCCAGTATACAAGTTCAAACAGTAGAGGCCAGTAAACAAGTTCAAGCATCAGAGGCCAGTATACAAATTCAAACATCAGTGGCCAGTATACAAATTCAAAAATCAGAGGCCAGTATACAAATTCAAACATCAGAAGCCAGTATAAAAATTCAAAAATGATAGGCCAGTATACAAATTCAAACACCAGAGGCCAGTATACACATTCAATCATCAGAGACAAGTATACAAGTTCAAACATCAGAGGCCAGTATACAAGTTCAAACATCAGAGGCCAGTATACAAATTCAAACATCAGAGGCCAGTATACAAGTTCAAGCATCAGAGGCCAGTATACACATTCAACAATCAGAGGCCAGTATACACATTCAAACATCAGAGGCAAGTATACAAGTTCAAGCATCAGATGCCAGTATACAATTTCAAACATCAGAAGCCAGTATAAAAGTTGAAGCAGCAGAGGCCAATACACACATTCAAGCATCAGAGGCCAGTATATAAGTTCAAACATCAGAGTCCAGTATATATATTGAAACATCAGAGGTCAGTATACATGTTCAAACATCATAGGCCAGTATACAAGTTCAAGCATCAGAGGCCAGTATACAAATTCAAGCATCAGAGGCCAGTATACACATTCAAGCATCAGAGGCCAGTATATACATTCAAGCATCAGAGGCCAGTATACATGTTCAAACATCAGAGGCCAGTATACAAATTTAAACACCAGAGGCCAGTATACACATTCAAACATCAGAGGCCAGTATACAAATTCAAACATCAGAGGCCAGTGTACAAATTCAAACATCAGAGGCCAGCATACAAGTTCAAAAATCAGAGGCAAGTATACAAATCCAAACATCAGAGGCCAGGATAGAAGTTCAAGCATCAGAGGCCAGTATACAAATTCAAGCATCAGAGACCAGTATACACATTCAAGCATCAGAGGCCAGTATATACATTCAAGCATCAGAGGCCAGTATACAAGTTCAAACATCAGAGGCCAGTATAAAAATTCAAACATCAGAGGCCAGTATACATATTCAAACATCAGAGGCCAATATACAAATTCAAACATTAGAGGCCAGTATACAAGTTCAAAAATCAGAGGTCAGAATACAAATCCAAACATCAGAGGCCAGTATACAAGTTCAAGCATCAGACGCCTGTATACACATTCAAAAATCAGAGGCAAGTATACATATTAAAACACCAGAGGCAAGTATACAAGTTCAAGCATGAGAAGCCAGTATACAAGTTAAAACATCAGAGGCCAGTATACAAATTCAAACATCAGAGGCCAGTATACAATTTCAAGCATCAGAGGCCAGTATAAACATTCAAAAATCAGAGGCCAGTATACACGTTCAAACATCAGGGGCAAGTATACAAGTTCAAGCATCAGAGGCCAGTATACAAGTTCAAAAATCAGAGGCCAGTATACAAGTTCAAACATCAGAGGCCAGTATACAAATTCAAACATCAGAGTCCAGTATACACTTTGAAAAATCAGAGGCCAGTATACATGTTCAAACATCAGAGGCCAGTATACAAGTTCAAGCATCAGAGGCTAGTATATACATTCAAGCATCAGAGGCCAGTATACAAGGTCAAACATCAGAGGCCAGTATACAAGTTAAAACATCAGAGGCCAGTATACAAGTTCAAGCATCAGAGGCCAGTATACAAATTCAAGCATCAGAGGCCAGTATATATATTCAAATATCAGAGGCCAGTATACAAGTTCAAACATCAGAGGCCAGTATATACATTCAAACATCAGAGGCCAGTATACAAGTTCAAGCATCAGAGGCCAGTATACAATTTGAAGCATCAGAGGCCAGTATACACATTCAAACTTCAGATGCCAGTATACACATTCAAAAATCAGAGGCCAATATCCACATTCAAACATCAGAGACAAGTATACAAGTTCAAGCATCAGAGGTCAGTATACAAATTAAAACATCAGAGGCCAGTATACACATTCAAGCATCAGAGGCCAGTATACAAGTTCAAACATCTGAGGTCAGTATACAAATTCAAACATCACAGGCCAGTGTACACATTCAAGCATCAGAGGCCAGTATACAAGTTCAAACATCAAAGGCCAGTATACACATTCAAACATCAGAGGCCAGTATACAAGTTCAAACATCTGAGGTCAGTATACAAATTCAAACATCACAGGCCAGTGTACACATTCAAGCATCAGAGGCCAGTATACAAGTTCAAACATCAAAGGCCAGTATACATGTTCAAGCTCCAGAGGCCAGTATACACATTCAAACATCAGAGGCCAGTATACAAGTTCAAGCATCAGAGGCCAGTATACAAGTTCAAAAATCAGAGGCCAGTATACAAGTTCAAACATCAGAGGCCAGTATACAAGTTCAAACATCAGAGGCCAGTATACAAATTTAAACACCAGAGGCCAGTATACACATTCAAACATCAGAGGCCAGTATACAAATTCAAACATCAGAGGCCAGTGTACAAATTCAAACATCAGAGTCCAGCATACAAGTTCAAAAATCAGAGGCAAGTATACAAATCCAAACATCAGAGGCCAGTATACAAGTTCAAGCATCAGAGGCCAGTATACAAATTCAAGCATCAGAGGCCAGTATACACATTCAAGCATCAGAGGCCAGTATATACATTCAAGCATCAGAGGCCAGTATACAAGTTCAAACATCAGAGGCCAGTATAAAAATTCAAACATCAGAGGCCAGTATACAGATTCAAACATCAGAGGCCAGTATACAAGTTCAAAAATCAGAGGTCAGAATACAAATCCAAACATCAGAGGCCAGTATACAAGTTCAAGCATCAGACGCCTGTATACACATTCAAAAATCAGAGGCAAGTATACACATTAAAACACCAGAGGCAAGTATACAAGTTCAAGCATCAGAAGCCAGTATACAAGTTAAAACATCAGAGGCCAGTATACAAATTCAAACATCAGAGGCCAGTATACAATTTCAAGCATCAGAGGCCTGTAAAAACATTCAAAAATCAGAGGCCAGTATACACGTTCAAACAACAGGGGCAAGTATACAAGTTCAAGCATCAGAGGCCAGTATACAAGTTCAAAAATCAGAGGCCAGTATACAAGTTCAAACATCAGAGGCCAGTATACAAATTCAAACATCAGAGTCCAGTATACACATTGAAAAATCAGAGGCCAGTATACATGTTCAAACATCAGAGGCCAGTATACAAGTTCAAGCATCAGAGGCTAGTATACACATTCAAGCATCAGAGGCCAGTATACAAGTTCAAACATCAGAGGCCAGTATACAAGTTAAAACATCAGAGGCCAGTATACAATTTCAAGCATCAGAGGCCAGTATACAAATTCAAGCACCAGAGGCCAGTATACACATTCAAGCATCAGTGGCCAGTATATACATTCAAGCATCAGAGGCCAGTATAGAAGTTGAAACATCAGAGGCCAGTATATACATTCAAACATCAGAGGCCAGTATACAAGTTCAAGCATCAGAGGCCAGTATACAACTTCAAGCATCAGAGGCCAGTATACACATTCAAACTTCAGAGGCCGGTATACACATTCAAGCATCAGAGGCCAGTATACAAGTTCAAACAGTAGAGGCCAGTAAACAAGTTCAAGCATCAGATGCCAGTATACAAGTACAAACATCAGAAGCCAGTATAAAAGTTGAAGCAGCAGAGGACAATACACACATTCAAGCATCAGAGGCAAGTATACAAGTTCAAACATCAGAGTCCAGTATATATATTGAAACATCAGAGGTCAGTATACATGTTCAAACATCAGAGGCCAATATACACATTCAAGCATCAGAGGCCTGTATATACATTCAAGCATCAGAGGCCAGTATACAAGTTCAAACATCAGAGGCCAGTATACAAATTTAAACACCAGAGGCCAGTATACACATTCAAACATCAGAGGCCAGTATACAAATTCAAACATCAGAGGCCAGCATACAAGTTCAAAAATCAGAGGCAAGTATACAAATCCAAACATCAGAGGCCAGTATACAAGTTCAAGCATCAGAGGCCAGTATACAAATTCAAGCATCAGAGGCCAGTATACACATTCAAGCATCAGAGGCCAGTATATACATTCAAGCATCAGAGGCCAGTTTACAAGTTCAAACATCAGAGGCCAGTATAAAAATTCAAACATCAGAGGCCAGTATACATATTCAAACATCAGAGGCCAATATACAAATTCAAACATCAGAGGCCAGTATACAAGTTCAAAAATCAGAGGTCAGAATACAAATCCAAACATCAGAGGCCAGTATACAAGTTCAAGAATCAGACGCCTGTATACACATTCAAAAATCAGAGGCAAGTATACACATTAAAACACCAGAGGCAAGTATACAAGTTCAAGCATCAGAAGCCAGTATACAAGTTAAAACATCAGAGGCCAGTATACAAATTCAAACATCAGAGTCCAGTATACAATTTCAAGCATCAGAGGCCTGTAAAAACATTCAAAAATCAGAGGCCAGTATACACGTTCAAACAACAGAGGCAAGTATACAAGTTCAAGCATCAGAGGCCAGTATACAAGTTCAAAAATCAGAGGCCAGTATACAAGTTCAAACATCAGAGGCCAGTATACAAATTCAAACATCAGAGTCCAGTATACACATTGAAAAATCAGAGGCCAGTATACATGTTCAAACATCAGAGGCCAGTATACAAGTTCAAGCATGAGAGGCTAGTATACACATTCAAGCATCAGAGGCCAGTATACAAGTTCAAACATCAGAGGCCAGTATACAAGTTAAAACATCAGAGGCCAGTATACAATTTCAAGCATCAGAGGCCAGTATACAAATTCAAGCACCAGAGGCCAGTATACACATTCAAGCATCAGTGGCCAGTATATAAATTCAAGCATCAGAGGCCAGTATACAAGTTGAAACATCAGAGGCCAGTATATACATTCAAACATCAGAGGCCAGTATACAAGTTCAAGCATCAGAGGCCAGTATACAACTTCAAGCATCAGAGGCCAGTATACACATTCAAACTTCAGAGGCCGGTATACACATTCAAGCATCAGAGGCCAGTATACAAGTTCAAACAGTAGAGGCCAGTAAACAAGTTCAAGCATCAGAGGCCAGTATACAAATTCAAACATCAGTGGCCAGTATACAAATTCAAAAATCAGAGGCCAGTATACAAATTCAAACATCAGAAGCCAGTATAAAAATTCAAAAATGATAGGCCAGTATACAAATTCAAACACCAGAGGCCAGTATACACATTCAATCATCAGAGACAAGTATACAAGTTCAAACATCAGAGGCCAGTATACAAGTTCAAACATCAGAGGCCAGTATACAAATTCAAACATCAGAGGCCAGTATACAAGTTCAAGCATCAGAGGCCAGTATACACATTCAACAATCAGAGGCCAGTATACACATTCAAACATCAGAGGCAAGTATGCAAGTTCAAGCATCAGATGCCAGTATACAATTTCAAACATCAGAAGCCAGTATAAACGTTGAAGCAGCAGAGGCCAATACACACATTCAAGCATCAGAGGCCAGTATATAAGTTCAAACATCAGAGTCCAGTATATATATTGAAACATCAGAGGTCAGTATACATGTTCAAACATCATAGGCCAGTATACAAGTTCAAGCATCAGAGGCCAGTATACAAATTCAAGCATCAGAGGCCAGTATACACATTCAAGCATCAGAGGCCAGTATATACATTCAAGCATCAGAGGCCAGTATACATGTTCAAACATCAGAGGCCAGTATACAAATTTAAACACCAGAGGCCAGTATACACATTCAAACATCAGAGGCCAGTATACAAATTCAAACATCAGAGGCCAGTGTACAAATTCAAACATCAGAGGCCAGCATACAAGTTCAAAAATCAGAGGCAAGTATACAAATCCAAACATCAGAGGCCAGGATAGAAGTTCAAGCATCAGAGGCCAGTATACAAATTCAAGCATCAGAGACCAGTATACACATTCAAGCATCAGAGGCCAGTATATACATTCAAGCATCAGAGGCCAGTATACAAGTTCAAACATCAGAGGCCAGTATAAAAATTCAAACATCAGAGGCCAGTATACATATTCAAACATCAGAGGCCAATATACAAATTCAAACATTAGAGGCCAGTATACAAGTTCAAAAATCAGAGGTCAGAATACAAATCCAAACATCAGAGGCCAGTATACAAGTTCAAGCATCAGACGCCTGTATACACATTCAAAAATCAGAGGCAAGTATACACATTAAAACACCAGAGGCAAGTATACAAGTTCAAGCATCAGAAGCCAGTATACAAGTTAAAACATCAGAGGCCAGTATACAAATTCAAACATCAGAGGCCAGTATACAATTTCAAGCATCAGAGGCCTGTAAAAACATTCAAAAATCAGAGGCCAGTATACACGTTCAAACATCAGGGGCAAGTATACAAGTTCAAGCATCAGAGGCCAGTATACAAGTTCAAAAATCAGAGGCCAGTATACAAGTTCAAACATCAGAGGCCAGTATACAAATTCAAACATCAGAGTCCAGTATACACTTTGAAAAATCAGAGGCCAGTATACATGTTCAAACATCAGAGGCCAGTATACAAGTTCAAGCATCAGAGGCTAGTATATACATTCAAGCATCAGAGGCCAGTATACAAGGACAAACATCAGAGGCCAGTATACAAGTTAAAACATCAGAGGCCAGTATACAAGTTCAAGCATCAGAGGCCAGTATACAAATTCAAGCATCAGAGGCCAGTATATATATTCAAATATCAGAGGCCAGTATACAAGTTCAAACATCAGAGGCCAGTATATACATTCAAACATCAGAGGCCAGTATACAAGTTCAAGCATCAGAGGCCAGTATACAACTTGAAGCATCAGAGGCCAGTATACACATTCAAACTTCAGAGGCCAGTATACACATTCAAAAATCAGAGGCCAATATCCACATTCAAACATCAGAGACAAGTATACAAGTTCAAGCATCAGAGGTCAGTATACAAATTAAAACATCAGAGGCCAGTATACACATTCAAGCATCAGAGGCCAGTATACAAGTTCAAACATCAAAGGCCAGTATACACATTCAAACATCAGAGGCCAGTATACAAGTTCAAACATCTGAGGTCAGTATACAAATTCAAACATCACAGGCCAGTGTACACATTCAAGCATCAGAGGCCAGTATACAAGTTCAAACATCAAAGGCCAGTATACAAGTTCAAGCTCCAGAGGCCAGTATACACATTCAAACATCAGAGGCCAGTATACAAGTTCAAGCATCAGAGGCCAGTATACACATTCAAACATCAGAGGCCAGTATACAAGTTCAAGCATCAGAGGCCAGTATACAAGTTCAAAAATCAGAGGCCAGTATACAAGTTCAAACATCAGAAGCCAGTATACAAGTTCAAACATCAGAGGCCAGTATACAAATTTAAACACCAGAGGCCAGTATACACATTCAAACATCAGAAGCCAGTATACAAATTCAAACATCAGAGGCCAGTGTACAAATTCAAACATCAGAGTCCAGCATACAAGTTCAAAAATCAGAGGCAAGTATACAAATCCAAACATCAGAGGCCAGTATACAAGTTCAAGCATCAGAGGCCAGTATACAAATTCAAGCATCAGAGGCCAGTATACACATTCAAGCATCAGAGGCCAGTATATACATTCAAGCATCAGAGGCCAGTATACAAGTTCAAACATCAGAGGCCAGTATAAAAATTCAAACATCAGAGGCCAGTATACATATTCAAACAACAGAGGCCAATATACAAATTCAAACATCCGAGGCCAGTACACAAGTTCAAAAATCAGAGGTCAGAATACAAATCCAAACATCAGAGGCCAGTATACAAGTTCAAGCATCAGACGCCTGTATACACATTCAAAAATCAGAGGCAAGTATACACATTAAAACACCAGAGGCAAGTATACAAGTTCAAGCATCAGAAGCCAGTATACAAGTTAAAACATCAGAGGCCAGTATACAAATTCAAACATCAGAGTCCAGTATACAATTTCAAGCATCAGAGGCCTGTAAAAACATTCAAAAATCAGAGGCCAGTATACACGTTCAAACATCAGGGGCAAGTATACAAGTTCAAGCATCAGAGGCCAGTATACAAGTTCAAAAATCAGAGGCCAGTATACAAGTTCAAACATCAGAGGCCAGTATACAAATTCAAACATCAGAGTCCAGTATACACTTTGAAAAATCAGAGGCCAGTATACATGTTCAAACATCAGAGGCCAGTATACAAGTTCAAGCATCAGAGGCTAGTATATACATTCAAGCATCAGAGGCCAGTATACAAGGTCAAACATCAGAGGCCAGTATACAAGTTAAAACATCAGAGGCCAGTATACAAGTTCAAGTATCAGAGGCCAGTATACAAATTCAAGCATCAGAGGCCAGTATATATATTCAAGCATCAGAGGCCAGTATACAAGTTCAAACATCAGAGGCCAGTATATACATTCAAACATCAGAGGCCAATATACAAGTTCAAGCATCAGAGGCCAGTATACAACTTGAAGCATCAGAGGCCAGTATACACATTCAAACTTCAGAGGCCAGTATACACATTCAAAAATCAGAGGCCAATATCCACATTCAAACATCAGAGACAAGTATACAAGTTCAAGCATCAGAGGTCAGTATACAAATTAAAACATCAGAGGCCAGTATACACATTCAAGCATCAGAGGCCAGTATACAAGTTCAAACATCAAAGGCCAGTATACACATTCAAACATCAGAAGCCAGTATACAAGTTCAAACATCTGAGGTCAGTATACAAATTCAAACATCACAGGCCAGTGTACTCATTCAAGCATCAGAGGCCAGTATACAAGTTCAAACATCAAAGGCCAGTATACACATTCAAACATCAGAGGCCAGTATACAAGTTCAAACATCTGAGGTCAGTATACAAATTCAAACATCACAGGCCAGTGTACTCATTCAAGCATCAGAGGCCAGTATACCAGTTCAAACATCAAAGGCCAGTATACAAGTTCAAGCTCCAGAGGCCAGTATACACATTCAAACATCAGAGGCCAGTATACAAGTTCAAGCATCAGAGGCCAGTATACACATTCAAACATCAGAGGCCAGTATACAAGTTCAAGCATCAGAGGCCAGTATACAAGTTCAAAAATCAGAGGCAAGTATACAAGTTCAAACATCAGAGGCCAGTATACAATTTCAAACATCAGAGTCCAGTATACACATTGAAAAATCAGAGGCCAATATACATGTTCAAACATCAGAGGCCAGTATACAAGTTCAAGCATCAAAGGCTAGTATACACATTCAAGCATCAGAGGCCAGTATACAAGTTCAAACATCAGAGGCCAGTATACAAGTTAAAACATCAGAGGCCAGTATACAAGTTCAAGCATCAGAGGCCAGTATACAAATTCAAGCACCAGAGGCCAGTATACACATTCAAGCATCAGAGGCCAGTATATACATTCAAGCATCAGAGGCCAGTATACAAGTTCAAACATCAGAGGCCAGTATATACATTCAAACATCAGAGGCCAGTATACAAGTTCAAGTATCAGAGGCCAGTATACAACTTCAAGCATCAGAGGCCAGTATACACATTCAAACTTCAGAGGCCGGTATACACATTCAAGCATCAGAGGCCAGTATACAAGTTCAAGCATCAGAGGCCAGTATACAACTTGAAGCATCAGAGGCCAGTATACACATTCAAACTTCAGAGGCCAGTATACACATTCAAAAATCAGAGGCCAATATACACATTCAAACATCAGAGACAAGTATACAAGTTCAAGCATCAGAGGTCAGTATACAAATTAAAACATCAGAGGCCAGTATACACATTCAAGCATCAGAGGCCAGTATACAAGTTCAAACATCAAAGGCCAGTATACACATTCAAACATCAGAAGCCAGTATACAAGTTCAAACATCTGAGGTCAGTATACAAATTCAAACATCACAGGCCAGTGTACTCATTCAAGCATCAGAGGCCAGTATACAAGTTCAAACATCAAAGGCCAGTATACAAGTTCAAGCTCCAGAGGCCAGTATACACATTCAAACATCAGAGGCCAGTATACAAGTTCAAGCATCAGAGGCCAGTATACACATTCAATCATCAGAGGCCAGTATACAAGTTCAAGCATCAGAGGCCAGTATACAAGTTCAAAAATCAGAGGCCAGTATACAAGTTCAAACATCAGAGGCCAGTATACAATTTCAAACATCAGAGTCCAGTATACACATTGAAAAATCAGAGGCCAATATACATGTTCAAACATCAGAGGCCAGTATACAAGTTCAAGCATCAAAGGCTAGTATACACATTCAAGCATCAGAGGCCAGTATACAAGTTCAAACATCAGAGGTCAGTGTACAAATTAAAACATCAGAGGCCAGTACACAAATTCAAACATCAGAGGCCAGTATACAAATTCAAACATCAGAGGCCATTATACAAGTTCAAGCCTTCAGAGGCCAGTATACAAATTCAAACATCAGAGGCCAGTGTACACATTCAAAAATCAGAAGCCATTATACACATTCAAAAATCAGTGGCATGTATACAAGTTCAAGCATCAGAGGCCAGTATACCAGTTCAAACATCAGAAGCCAGTATAAAAGTTAAAGCATCAGATACCAATACACACATTCAAGCATCAGAGGCCAGTATACAAGTTCAAACATCAGAGTCCAGTATACACATTGAAAAATCAGAGGCCAGTATACATGTTCAAACATCAGAGGCCAGTATACCAGTTCAAACATCAGAAGCCAGTATAAAAGTTAAAGCATCAGATACCAATACACACATTCAAGCATCAGAGGCCAGTATACAATTTCAAACATCAGAGTCCAGTATACACATTGATAAATCAGAGGCCAGTATACATGTTCAAACATCAGAGGCCAGTATACAAGTTCAAGCATCAGAGGCTAGTATACACTTTCAAGCATCAGAGGCCAGTATACAAGTTCAAACATCAGAGGCCAGTATACAAGTTCAAACATCAGAGGCCAGTATACAAGTTCAAGCATCAGAGGCCAGTATACAAATTCAAGCATCAGAGGCCAATATACACATTCAAGCATCAGAGGCCAATATATACATTCAAGCATCAGAGGCCAGTATACAAGTTCAAACATCAGAGGCCAGTATACACATTCAAAAATCAGAGGCCAATATACACATTCAAACATCAGAGACAAGTATACAAGTTCAAGCATCAAAGGACAGTATACAAATTAAAACATCAGAGGCCAGTATACACATTCAAGCATCAGAGGCCATTATACACATTCAAGCATCAGAGGCCAGTATACAAGTTCAAACATCAGAGGCCAGTATACACATTCAAACATCAGAGGCCAATATACACATTCAAACATCAGAGACAAGTATACAAGTTCAAGCATCAAAGGTCAGTATACAAATTCAAACATCACAGGCCAGTATACACATTCAAGCATCAGAGGCCAATATACAAATTCAAACATCAGAGGCCAGTATACAAGTTCAAAAATCAGAGGTCAGTATACAAATTCAAACATCAGAGGCCAGTATACAAGTTCAAGCATCAGATGCCTTTATACACATTCAAAAATAAGGGGCCAGTATACACATTAAAACATCAGAGGCAAGTATACAAGTTCAAGCATCAGAGGCCAGTATACAAGTTCAAACATCAGAGGCCAGTATACAAGTTAAAACATCAGAGGCCAGTATACAAGTTCAAGCATCAGAGGCCAGTATACAAATTCAAGCATCAGAGGCCAGTATACACATTCAAGCATCAGAGGCCAGTATATACATTCAAGCATCAGAGGCCAGTATACAAGTTCAAACATCAGAGGCCAGTATACACATTCAAAAATCAGAGGCCAATATACACATTCAAACATCAGAGACAAGTATACAAGTTCAAGCATCAAAGGTCAGTATACAAATTAAAACATCAGAGGCCAGTATACATATTCAAGCATCAGAGGCCATTATACACATTCAAGCATCAGAGGCCAGTATACAAGTTCAAACATCAGGGGCCAGTATACACATTCAAAAATCAGAGGCCAATATACACATTCAAACATCAGAGACAAGTATACAAGTTCAAGCATCAAAGGTCAGTATACAAATTCAAACATCACAGGCCAGTATACACATTCAAGCATCAGAGGCCAATATACAAATTCAAACATCAGAGGCCAGTCTACAAGTTCAAAAATCAGAGGTCAGTATACAAATTCAAACATCAGAGGCCAGTATACAAGTTCAAGCATCAGATGCCTGTATACACATTCAAAAATAAGGGGCCAGTATACACATTAAAACATCAGAGGCAAGTATACAAGTTCAAGCATCAGAGGCCAGTATACAAGTTAAAACATCAGAGGCCAGTATACAAATTCAAACATCAGAGTCCAGTATACAATTTCAAGCATCAGAGGCCTGTAAAAACATTCAAAAATCAGAGGCCAGTATACACGTTCAAACATCAGAGGCCAGTATACAAGTTCAAGCATCAGAGGCCAGTATACAAGTTCAAAAATCAGAGGCCAGTATACAAGTTCAAACATCAGAGGCCAGTATACAAATTCAAACATCAGAGTCCAGTATACACTTTGAAAAATCAAAGGCCAGTATACATGTTCAAACATCAGAGGCCAGTATACAAGTTCAAGCATCAGAGGCTAGTATATACATTCAAGCATCAGAGGCCAGTATACAAGGTCAAACATCAGAGGCCAGTATACAAGTTAAAACATCAGAGGCCAGTATACAAGTTCAAGCATCAGAGGCCAGTATACAAATTCAAGCATCAGAGGCCAGTATATATATTCAAGCATCAGAGGCCAGTATACAAGTTCAAACATCAGAGGCCAGTATATACATTCAAACATCAGAGGCCAGTATACAAGTTCAAGCATCAGAGGCCAGTATACAACTTGAAGCATCAGAGGCCAGTATACACATTCAAACTTCAGAGGCCAGTATACACATTCAAAAATCAGAGGCCAATATCCACATTCAAACATCAGAGACAAGTATTCAAGTTCAAGCATCAGAGGTCAGTATACAAATTAAAACATCAGAGGCCAGTATACACATTCAAGCATCAGAGGCCAGTATACAAGTTCAAACATCAAAGGCCAGTATACACATTCAAACATCAGAGGCCAGTATACAAATTCAAACATCTGAGGTCAGTATACAAATTCAAACAACACAGGCCAGTGTACACATTCAAGCATCAGAGGCCAGTATACAAGTTCAAGCATCAGAGGCCAGTATACAAATTCAAGCATCAGAGGCCAGTATACACATTCAAGCATCAGAGGCCAGTATATACATTCAAGCATCAGAGGCCAGTATACAAGTTCAAACATCAGAGGCCAGTATAAAAATTCAAACATCAGAGGCCAGTATACATATTCAAACATCAGAGGCCAATATACAAATTCAAACATCAGAGGCCAGTATACAAGTTCAAAAATCAGAGGTCAGAATACAAATCCAAACATCAGAGGCCAGTATACAAGTTCAAGCATCAGACGCCTGTATACACATTCAAAAATCAGAGGCAAGTATACACATTAAAACACCAGAGGCAAGTGTACAAGTTCAAGCATCAGAAGCCAGTATACAAGTTAAAACATCAGAGGCCAGTATACAAATTCAAACATCAGAGTCCAGTATACAATTTCAAGCATCAGAGGCCTGTAAAAACATTCAAAAATCAGAGGCCAGTATACACGTTCAAACTTCAGGGGCAAGTATACAAGTTCAAGCATCAGAGGCCAGTATACAAGTTCAAAAATCAGAGGCCAGTATACAAGTTCAAACATCAGAGGCCAGTATACAAATTCAAACATCAGAGTCCAGTATACACTTTGAAAAATCAGAGGCCAGTATACAAGTTCAAACATCAGAGGCCAGTATACAAGTTCAAGCATCAGAGGCTAGTATATACATTCAAGCATCAGAGGCCAGTATACAAGGTCAAACATCAGAGGCCAGTATACAAGTTAAAACATCAGAGGCCAGTATACAAGTTCAAGCATCAGAGGCCAGTATACAAATTCAAGCATCAGAGGCCAGTATATATATTCAAGCATCAGAGGCCAGTATACAAGTTCAAGCATCAGAAGCCAGTATACAAGTTAAAACATCAGAGGCCAGTATACAAATTCAAACATCAGAGTCCAGTATACAATTTCAAGCATCAGAGGCCTGTAAAAACATTCAAAAATCAGAGGCCAGTATACACGTTCAAACATCAGGGGCAAGTATACAAGTTCAAGCATCAGAGGCCAGTATACAAGTTCAAACATCAGAGGCCAGTATACACTTTGAAAAATCAGAGTCCAGTATACACTTTGAAAAATCAGAGGCCAGTATACATGTTCAAACATCAGAGGCCAGTATACAAGTTCAAGCATCAGAGGCTAGTATATACATTCAAGCATCAGAGGCCAGTATACAAGTTCAAGCTCCAGAGGCCAGTATACACATTCAAACATCAGAGGCCAGTATACAAGTTCAAGCATCAGAGGCCAGTATACACATTCAAACATCAGAGGCCAGTATACAAGTTCAAGCATCAGAGTCCAGTATACAAGTTCAAAAATCAGAGGCCAGTATACAAGTTCAAACATCAGAGGCCAGTATACAATTTCAAACATCAGAGTCCAGTATACACATTGAAAAATCAGAGGCCAGTATACATGTTCAAACATCAGAGGCCAGTATACAAGTTCAAGCATCAAAGGCTAGTATACACATTCAAGCATCAGAGGCCAGTATACATGTTCAAACATCAGAGGCCAGTATACAAGTTAAAACATCAGAGGCCAGTATACAAGTTCAAGCATCAGAGGCCAGTATACACATTCAAGCACCAGAGGCCAGTATACACATTCAAGCATCAGAGGCCAGTATATACATTCAAGCATCAGAGGCCAGTATACAAGTTCAAACATCAGAGGCCAGTATATACATTCAAATATCAGAGGCCAGTATACAAGTTCAAGCATCAGAGGCCAGTATACACATTCAAAAATCAGAGGCCAATATACACATTCAAACATCAGAGACAAGTATACAAGTTCAAGCATCAGAGGTCAGTATACAAATTAAAACATCAGAGGCCAGTACACAAATTCAAACATCAGAGGCCAGTATACAAATTCAAACATCAGAGGCCATTATACAAGTTCAAGCCTTCAGAGGCCAATATACAAATTCAAACATCAGAGGCCAGTGTACACATTCAAAAATCAGAAGCCATTATACACATTCAAAAATCAGTGGCATGTATACAAGTTCAAGCATCAGAGGCCAGTATACCAGTTCAAACATCAGAAGCCAGTATAAAAGTTAAAGCATCAGATACCAATACACACATTCAAGCATCGGAGGCCAGTATACAAGTTCAAACATCAGAGTCCAGTATACACATTGAAAAATCAGAGGCCAGTATACATGTTCAAACATCAGAGGCCAGTATACCAGTTCAAACATCAGAAGCCAGTATAAAAGTTAAAGCATCAGATACCAATACACACATTCAAGCATCAGAGGCCAGTATACAATTTCAAACATCAGAGGCCAGTATACACATTGATAAATCAGAGGCCAGTATACATGTTCAAACATCAGAGGCCAGTATACAAGTTCAAGCGTCAGAGGCCAGTATACACATTCAAGCATCAGAGGCCAGTATACAAGTTCAAACATCAGAGGCCAGTATACAAGTTAAAACATCAGAGGCCAGTATACAAGTTCAAGCATCAGAGGCCAGTATACAAATTCAAGCATCAGAGGCCAGTATACACATTCAAGCATCAGAGGCCAGTATATACATTCAATCATCAGAGGCCAGTATACAAGTTCAAACATCAGAGGCCAGTATACACATTCAAAAATCAGAGGCCAATATACACATTCAAACATCAGAGACAAGTATACAAGTTCAAGCATCAAAGGTCAGTATACAAATTAAAACATCAGAGGCCAGTATACATATTCAAGCATCAGAGGCCATTATACACATTCAAGCATCAGAGGCCAGTATACAAGTTCAAACATCAGGGGCCAGTATACACATTCTAAAATCAGAGGCCAATATACACATTCAAACATCAGAGACAAGTATACAAGTTCAAGCATCAAAGGTCAGTATACAAATTCAAACATCACAGGCCAGTATACACATTCAAGCATCAGAGGCCAATATACAAATTCAAACATCAGAGGCCAGTATACAAGTTCAAAAATCAGAGGTCAGTATACAAATTCAAACATCAGAGGCCAGTATACAAGTTCAAGCATCAGATGCCTTTATACACATTCAAAAATAAGGGGCCAGTATACACATTAAAACATCAGAGGCAAGTATACAAGTTCAAGCATCAGAGGCCAGTATACAAGTTCAAACATCAGAGGCCAGTATACAAGTTAAAACATCAGAGGCCAGTATACAAGTTCAAGCATCAGAGGCCAGTATACAAATTCAAGCATCAGAGGCCAGTATACACATTCAAGCATCAGAGGCCAGTATATACATTCAAGCATCAGAGGCCAGTATACAAGTTCAAACATCAGAGGCCAGTATACACATTCAAAAATCAGAGGCCAATATACACATTCAAACATCAGAGACAAGTATACAAGTTTAAGCATCAAAGGTCAGTATAGAAATTAAAACATCAGAGGCCAGTATACATATTCAAGCATCAGAGGCCATTATACACATTCAAGCATCAGAGGCCAGTATAAAAGTTCAAACATCAGAGGCCAGTATACACATTCAAAAATCAGAGGCCAATATACACATTCAAACATCAGAGACAAGTATACAAGTTCAAGCATCAAAGGTCAGTATACAAATTCAAACATCACAGGCCAGTATACACATTCAAGCATCAGAGGCCAATATACAAATTCAAACATCAGAGGCCAGTATACAAGTTCAAACATCAGAGGTCAGTATACAAATTCAAACATCAGAGGCCAGTATACAAGTTCAAGCATCAGATGCCTGTATACACATTCAAAAATAAGGGGCCAGTATACACATTAAAACATCAGAGGCAAGTATACAAGTTCAAGCATCAGAGGCCAGTATACAAGTTAAAACATCAGAGGCCAGTATACAAATTCAAACATCAGAGTCCAGTATACAATTTCAAGCATCAGAGGCCTGTAAAAACATTCAAAAATCAGAGGCCAGTATACACGTTCAAACATCAGGGGCAAGTATACAAGTTCAAGCATCAGAGGCCAGTATACAAGTTCAAAAATCAGAGGCCAGTATACAAGTTCAAACATCAGAGGCCAGTATACAAATTCAAACATCAGAGTCCAGTATACACTTTGAAAAATCAGAGGCCAGTATACATGTTCAAACATCAGTGGCCAGTATACAAGTTCAAGCATCAGAGGCTAGTATATACATTCAAGCATCAGAGGCCAGTATACAAGGTCAAACATCAGAGGCCAGTATACAAGTTAAAACATCAGAGGCCAGTATACAAGTTCAAGCATCAGAGGCCAGTATACAAATTCAAGCATCAGAGGCCAGTATATATATTCAAGCATCAGAGGCCAGTATTCAAGTTCAAACATCAGAGGCCAGTATATACATTCAAACATCAGAGGCCAGTATACAAGTTCAAGCATCAGAGGCCAGTATACAACTTGAAGCATCAGAGGCCAGTATACACATTCAAACTTCAGAGGCCAGTATACACATTCAAAAATCAGAGGCCAATATCCACATTCAAACATCAGAGACCAGTATACAAGTTCAAGCATCAGAGGTCAGTATACAAATTAAAACATCAGAGGCCAGTATACACATTCAAGCATCAGAGGCCAGTATACAAGTTCAAACATCAAAGGCCAGTATACACATTCAAACATCAGAGGCCAGTATACAAATTCAAACATCTGAGGTCAGTATACAAATTCAAACATCACAGGCCAGTGTACACATTCAAGCATCAGAGGCCAGTATACAAGTTCAAGCATCAGAGGCCAGTATACAAATTCAAGCATCAGAGGCCAGTATACACATTCAAGCATCAGAGGCCAGTATACACATTCAAGCATCAGAGGCCAGTTTACAAGTTCAAACATCAGAGGCCAGTATAAAAATTCAAACATCAGAGGCCAGTATACATATTCAAACATCAGAGGCCAATATACAAATTCAAACATCAGAGGCCAGTATACAAGTTCAAAAATCAGAGGTCAGAATACAAATCCAAACATCAGAGGCCAGTATACAAGTTCAAGCATCAGACGCCTGTATACACATTCAAAAATCAGAGGCAAGTATACACATTAAAACACCAGAGGCAAGTGTACAAGTTCAAGCATCAGAAGCCAGTATACAAGTTAAAACATCAGAGGCCAGTATACAAATTCAAACATCAGAGTCCAGTATACAATTTCAAGCATCAGAGGCCTGTAAAAACATTCAAAAATCAGAGGCCAGTATACACGTTCAAACATCAGGGGCAAGTATACAAGTTCAAGCATCAGAGGCCAGTATACAAGTTCAAAAATCAGAGGCCAGTATACAAGTTCAAACATCAGAGGCCAGTATACAAATTCAAACATCAGAGTCCAGTATACACTTTGAAAAATCAGAGGCCAGTATACATATTCAAACATCAGAGGCCAGTATACAAGTTCAAGCATCAGAGGCTAGTATATACATTCAAGCATCAGAGGCCAGTATACAAGGTCAAACATCAGAGGCCAGTATACAAGTTAAAACATCAGAGGCCAGTATACAAGTTCAAGCATCAGAGGCCAGTATACAAATTCAAGCATCAGAGGCCAGTATATATATTCAAGCATCAGAGGCCAGTATACAAGTTCAAGCATCAGAAGCCAGTATACAAGTTAAAACATCAGAGGCCAGTATACAAATTCAAACATCAGAGTCCAGTATACAATTTCAAGCATCAGAGGCCTGTAAAAACATTCAAAAATCAGAGGCCAGTATACACGTTCAAACATCAGGGGCAAGTATACAAGTTCAAGCATCAGAGGCCAGTATACAAGTTCAAACATCAGAGGCCAGTATACACTTTGAAAAATCAGAGTCCAGTATACACTTTGAAAAATCAGAGGCCAGTATACATGTTCAAACATCAGAGGCCAGTATACAAGTTCAAGCATCAGAGGCTAGTATATACATTCAAGCATCAGAGGCCAGTATACAAGTTCAAGCTCCAGAGGCCAGTATACACATTCAAACATCAGAGGCCAGTATACAAGTTCAAGCATCAGAGGCCAGTATACACATTCAAACATCAGAGGCCAGTATACAAGTTCAAGCATCAGAGTCCAGTATACAAGTTCAAAAATCAGAGGCCAGTATACAAGTTCAAACATCAGAGGCCAGTATACAATTTCAAACATCAGAGTCCAGTATACACATTGAAAAATCAGAGGCCAGTATACATGTTCAAACATCAGAGGCCAGTATACAAGTTCAAGCATCAAAGGCTAGTATACACATTCAAGCATCAGAGGCCAGTATACATGTTCAAACATCAGAGGCCAGTATACAAGTTAAAACATCAGAGGCCAGTATACAAGTTCAAGCATCAGAGGCCAGTATACACATTCAAGCACCAGAGGCCAGTATACACATTCAAGCATCAGAGGCCAGTATATACATTCAAGCATCAGAGGCCAGTATACAAGTTCAAACATCAGAGGCCAGTATATACATTCAAACATCAGAGGCCAGTATACAAGTTCAAGCATCAGAGGCCAGTATACACATTCAAAAATCAGAGGCCAATATACACATTCAAACATCAGAGACAAGTATACAAGTTCAAGCATCAGAGGTCAGTATACAAATTAAAACATCAGAGGCCAGTACACAAATTCAAACATCAGAGGCCAGTATACAAATTCAAACATCAGAGGCCATTATACAAGTTCAAGCCTTCAGAGGCCAATATACAAATTCAAACATCAGAGGCCAGTGTACACATTCAAAAATCAGAAGCCATTATACACATTCAAAAATCAGTGGCATGTATACAAGTTCAAGCATCAGAGGCCAGTATACCAGTTCAAACATCAGAAGCCAGTATAAAAGTTAAAGCATCAGATACCAATACACACATTCAAGCATCAGAGGCCAGTATACAAGTTCAAACATCAGAGTCCAGTATACACATTGAAAAATCAGAGGCCAGTATACATGTTCAAACATCAGAGGCCAGTATACCAGTTCAAACATCAGAAGCCAGTATAAAAGTTAAAGCATCAGATACCAATACACACATTCAAGCATCAGAGGCCAGTATACAATTTCAAACATCAGAGTCCAGTATACACATTGATAAATCAGAGGCCAGTATACATGTTCAAACATCAGAGGCCAGTATACAAGTTCAAGCGTCAGAGGCCAGTATACACATTCAAGCATCAGAGGCCAGTATGCAAGTTCAAACATCAGAGGCCAGTATACAAGTTAAAACATCAGAGGCCAGTATACAAGTTCAAGCATCAGAGGCCAGTATACAAATTCAAGCATCAGAGGCCAGTATACACATTCAAGCATCAGAGGCCAGTATATACATTCAATCATCAGAGGCCAGTATACAAGTTCAAACATCAGAGGCCAGTATACACATTCAAAAATCAGAGGCCAATATACACATTCAAACATCAGAGACAAGTATACAAGTTCAAGCATCAAAGGTCAGTATACAAATTAAAACATCAGAGGCCAGTATACATATTCAAGCAACAGAGGCCATTATACACATTCAAGCATCAGAGGCCAGTATACAAGTTCAAACATCAGAGGCCAGTATACACATTCAAAAATCAGAGGCCAATATACACATTCAAACATCAGAGACAAGTATACAAGTTCAAGCATCAAAGGTCAGTATACAAATTCAAACATCACAGGCCAGTATACACATTCAAGCATCAGAGGCCAATATACAAATTCAAACATCAGAGGCCAGTATACAAGTTCAAAAATCAGAGGTCAGTATACAAATTCAAACATCAGAGGCCAGTATACAAGTTCAAGCATCAGATGCCTGTATACACATTCAAAAATAAGGGGCCAGTATACACATTAAAACATCAGAGGCAAGTATACAAGTTCAAGCATCAGAGGCCAGTATACAAGTTCAAACATCAGAGGCCAGTATACAAATTCAAACATCAGAGGCCAGTATACAAGTTCAAGCATCAGAGGCCTGTAAACACATTCAAAAATCAGAGGCCAGTATACACATTCAAACATCAGAGGCAAGTATACAAGTTCAAGCGTCAGAGGCCAGTATACAAGTTCAAAAATCAGAGGCCAGTATACAAGTTCAAACATCAGAGGCCAGTATACAAATTCAAACATCAGAGTCCAGTATACACTTTGAAAAATCAGAGGCCAGTATACATGTTCAAACATCAGAGGCCAGTATACAAGTTCAAGCATCAGAGGCTAGTATATACATTCAAGCATCAGAGGCCAGTATACAAGGTCAAACATCAGAGGCCAGTATACAAGTTAAAACATCAGAGGCCAGTATACAAGTTCAAGCATCAGAGGCCAGTATACAAATTCAAGCATCAGAGGCCAGTATATATATTCAAGCATCAGAGGCCAGTATACAAGTTCAAACATCAGAGGCCAGTATATACATTCAAACATCAGAGGCCAGTATACAAGTTCAAGCATCAGAGGCCAGTATACAACTTGAAGCATCAGAGGCCAGTATACACATTCAAACTTCAGAGGCCAGTATACACATTCAAAAATCAGAGGCCAATATCCACATTCAAACATCAGAGACAAGTATACAAGTTCAAGCATCAGAGGTCAGTATACAAATTAAAACATCAGAGGCCAGTATACACATTCAAGCATCAGAGGCCAGTATACAAGTTCAAACATCAAAGGCCAGTATACACATTCAAACATCAGAGGCCAGTATACAAATTCAAACATCTGAGGTCAGTATACAAATTCAAACATCACAGGCCAGTGTACACATTCAAGCATCAGAGGCCAGTATACAAGTTCAAGCATCAGAGGCCAGTATACAAATTCAAGCATCAGAGGCCAGTATACACATTCAAGCATCAGAGGTATACACATTTAAACATCAGAGGCCAGTATACAAGTTCAAGCATCAGAGGTCAGTATACACATTCAAGCATCAGAGGCCAGTATACAAGTTCAAACATCAGAGGCTAGTATACAA
>JAHLWY010001165.1:0-26729 GCA_020002185.1 Paraescarpia echinospica | reverse complement strand
AGGAAGGCAGAGAAGGCGAGGAAAGAGAGGAGAGGGAGACAGAGGAGGATAGGAAGGCAGAGGAGGCGAGGAAGCAGAGGAGAGGGAAACAGAGGAGGATAGGAAGGCAGAGAAGGCGAAGAGAGAGAGGAGAGGGAGACAGAGGATGATAGGAAGGCAGAGAAGGCGAGGAAAGAGAGGAGAGGGAGACAGAGGAGGATAGGAAGGCAGAGGAGGCGAGGAAACAGAGGAGAGGGGAACAGAGGAGGATAGGAAGGCAGAGAAGGCGAGGAGAGAGAGGAGAGGGAGACAGAGGAGGATAGGAAGGCAGAGAAGGCGAGGAAAGAGAGGAGAACGAGACAGAGGAGGATAGGAAGGCAGAGGAGGCGAGGAAAGAGAGGAGAGGGAAACAGAGGAGGATAGGAAGGCAGAGAAGGCGAGGAAAGGGAGGAGAGGGAGACAGAGGAGGATAGGAAGGCAGAGAAGGCGAGGAAAGAGAAGAGAGGGAGACAGAGGAGGATAGGAAGGCAGAGAAGGCGAGGAGAGAGAGGAGAAGGAGATAGAGGAGGATAGGAAGGCAGAGAAGGCGAGGAGAGAGAGGAGAGGGAGACAGAGGAGGATAGGAAGGCAGAGAAGGCGAGGAAAGAGAGGAGAGGGAGATAGAGGAGGATAGGAAGGCAGAGAAGGCGAGGAGAGAGAGGAGAGGGAGACAGAGGAGGATAGGAAGGCAGAGGAGGCGAGGAAAGAGAGGAGAGGGAAACAGAGGAGGATAGGAAGGCAGAGAATGCGAGGAGAGAGAGGAGAAGGAGACAGAGGAGGATAGGAAGGCAGAGAAGGCGAGGAAAGAGAGAAGAGGGAGATAGAGGAGGATAGGAAGGCAGAGAAGGCGAGGAGAGAGAAGAGAGGGAGACAGAGGAGGATAGGAAGGCAGAGAAGGCGAGGAAATACTTGGGAGGTCAAGCGTATGTCAAGCAATAAAATACAAAGTTTGCAGCACTTACTTGTTGGAAACATATAATATTCATCTTGTCCTCGGGACATGCCTTGTCGTGAGCGCTCGCCATCTTCAGCAGTCGGAGTGAAGTTGCGTTGTTCGAAGTCGGTAGAAAGTAATATGCTCGACTAGAGTTTTGTTAGGTTTATATACGCAAACCCGATAGAGGCGTTATGTCTTTTCAATCACGAGACAGTACAAACAATGGAGTCACGAGTTGAACTCCGCTCTCTGCCCGTACTCGTTAGCGGGTGCAGTATGAGATAAGCCGCGTGACTCTACACTCACGAGAAGCCACTACGCTACGTCCATCCATACACGTGTTCCAACTTCCAACAGTTTACTTACCACAATTCTCATTCTTCAAACTGTCATATACATCTTGTGTCACAGGTGCTCGTTAGCGGGTGCATTCCGTACATGGTCTAGCCTGTTACATGTTTGCCTTCCATACATGGTCTAGCTTGTTACATGTCTGCCTTCCATACATGGTCTAGCTTGTTACATGTTTGCCTTCCATACATGGTCTAGCTTGTTACATGTTTGCCTTCCATACATGGTCTAGCCTGGTACATGTTTGCCTTTCGTAAATGGTCTAGCTTGTTACATGTCTGCCTTCCATACATGGTCTAGCTTGTTACATGTTTGCCTTCCATACATGGTCTAGCTTGTTACATGTTTGCCTTCCATACCTTCCATACATGGTCTAGCTTGTTACATGTTTGCCTTCCATACATGGTCTAGCTTGTTACATGTCTGCCTTCCATACATGGTCTAGCTTGTTACATGTCTGCCTTCCATACATGGTCTAGCTTGTTACATGTTTGCCTTCCATACATGGTCTAGCCTGGTACATGTTTGCCTTTCGTACATGGTCTAGCTTGTTACATGTTTGCCTTCCATACATGGTCTAGCCTGGTACATGTTTGCCTTTCGTACATGGTCTAGCTTGTTACATGTCTGCCTTCCATACATGGTCTAGCTTGTTACATGTTTGCCTTCCATACATTGTCTAGCTTGTTACATGTTTGCCTTTCGTACATGGTCTAGCTTGTTACATGTTTGCCTTTCGTACATGGACTAGCATGTTATATGTTTGCCTTCCATACACGGACTAGCTTGTTACATGTTTGCCTTCCATACATGGTCTAGCTTGTTACATGTTTGCCTTTCGTACATGGTCTAGCTTGTTACATGTTGACCTTCCATACATGGACTAGCATGTTATATGTTTGCCTTCCATGCACGGTCTACCTTGTTACATATTTGCCTTTCGTACATGGACTAGCTTGTTACATGTTTGCCTTCCATACATGGTCTAGCTGGTTACATGTTTGCTTTCCGTACATGGTCTAGCTTGTTACATGTTTGCCTTCCGTACATGGACTAGCTTGTTACATGTTTGCCTTCCGAACATGGTCTAGCTGGTTACATGTTTGCCTTCCGTACATGGACTAGGTTGTTACATGTTTGCCTTCCGTACATGGTCTAGCTGGTTACATGTTTGCCTTCCGTACATGGTCTAGCTTGTTACATGTTTGCCTTCCGTACATGGACTAGCTTGTTACATGTTTGCCTTCCGTACATGGACTAGCTTGTTTCCTGTTTGCTATCCATACATGGTCTAGCTTGTTACATGTTTGCCTTCCATACACGGACTAGCTTGTTACGTGTTTGCCTTCCATACATGGTCTGGCTTGTTACATGTCTACCTTCCATACATGGTCTAGCTTGCTACATGTCTGCCTTCCATACATGGTCTAACTTGTGACATGTTTGCCTTCCATACATGGTCTAGCTTGTTACATATTTGCCTTCCATACACGGACTAGCTTGTTACATGTTTGCCTTCCATACATGGTCTAGCTTGTTACATGTCTGCCTTCCATATATGGTCTAGCTTGTTACATGTTTGCCTTTCATACATGGTCTAGCCTATTACATGTCTGCCTTCCGTACATGGACTAGCTTGTTACATGTTGGCCTTCCGTACATGGTCTAGCTTGTTACATGTTTGCCTTCCGTACATGGACTAGGTTGTTACATGTTTGCCTTCCGTACATGGTCTAGCTGGTTACATGTTTGCCTTCCGTACATGGTCTAGCTTGTTACATGTTTGCCTTCCGTACATGGACTAGCTTGTTACATGTTTGCCTTCCGTACATGGACTAGCTTGTTTCCTGTTTGCTATCCATACATGGTCTAGCTTGTTACATGTTTGCCTTCCATACACGGACTAGCTTGTTACGTGTTTGCCTTCCATACATGGTCTGGCTTGTTACATGTCTACCTTCCATACATGGTCTAGCTTGCTACATGTCTGCCTTCCATACATGGTCTAACTTGTGACATGTTTGCCTTCCATACATGGTCTAGCTTGTTACATATTTGCCTTCCATACACGGACTAGCTTGTTTCATGTTTGTCTTCCATACATGGTCTAGCTTGTTACATGTCTGCCTTCCATATATGGTCTAGCTTGTTACATGTTTGCCTTTCATACATGGTCTAGCCTGTTACATGTCTGCCTTCCGTACATGGACTAGCTTGTTACATGTTGGCCTTCCGTACATGGTCTAGCTTGTTGCATGTCTGCCTTCCATACATGGTCTAGCTTGTTACATGTTTGTCTTCCATACATTGTCTAGCTTGTTACATGTTTGCCTTCCATACACGGACTAGCTTGTTACATGTTTGCCTTCCATACATGGTCTAGCTTGTTACATGTTTGCCTTTCGTACATGGTCTAGCTTGTTACATGTTGACCTTCCATACATGGACTAGCACGTTATATGTTTGCCTTCCATGCACGGTCTACCTTGTTACATATTTGCCTTTCATACATGGACTAGCTTGTTGCATGTTTGCCTTCCATACATGGTCTAGCTTGTTACATGTTTGCCTTCCGTACATGGTCTAGCTTGTTACATGTTTGCCTTCCGTACATGGACTAGCTTGTTACCTGTTTGCCTTCCATACATGGTCTAGCCTGTTACATATTTGCCTTCCATACACGGACTAGCTTGTTACATGTTTGCCTTCCATACATGGTCTAGCTTGTTACATGTCTGCCTTCCATATATGGTCTAGCTTGTTACATGTTTGCCTTTCATACATGGTCTAGCCTGTTACATGTCTGCCTTCCGTACATGGACTAGCTTTTACATATTTGCCTTCCATACATGGTCTAGCTTTGCGGAAAGTGAAGGAGCTAGTGTCTGCTGCTGAGGGGGAATTAGCCTGTCACGGGACCGACCTCCTAGTGGAAGTAGTACCACCTGGCGGGTAATGAAGGAGTAATGAGGGAATATTAAAGGCTAATTGACGTAGACTGAGTCTGCTGATATATATCACTCTGGGTTGGAGCACTCATGGGGAAATTCTAAGATGGTGCCCGCCTCCACGTGACCTACCCCCTGGAGGAAAGAAGTGTAAGTAGTAAGGATATTTTATTTGCTATTTTGTTTGTATGACTGCCAGTTTAAATGGTTATTTATTATGATGCCTAAAAAATAGAAATTGATGGCACATTAATTCTGTCATGCATTGTCCGACATGTCCTGTCTCCCTTGTAACACTTTGTCGTGATTGCCCAAAGACACACAACTCCCATGTAACACTTTGTGTCACTACTGCCCAAAGACCCCCACTCCAATATAACACTTTGTGTCACTATTGCCCAAAGACCCCCACTCCCATGTAACCTTTGTGACTATTGCCCAAAGTCCCCCACTCGAATGTAACACTTTGTGTCACTATTGCCCAAAGACCCCCACTCCCATGTAACCTTTGTCACTATTGCCCAAAAAAAACCACTCCCATGTAACACTTTGTCACTATTGCCCAAAGGCTCCACCCCATGTAACACTGTCACTATTGACCAAAGACCCACACTCCCATGTAACACGTTGTCACTATAGCCCAAAGACCCCACTCCCATGTACCACTTTGTCACGATTGCCCAAAGACCCCCACTCCCCCTTGTCACTATTGCCCAAAGACCCCCACTCCCATGTAACACCCTCATTATTGCCCAAAGACCCACACTCCCATGTAACACTGTCACTATTGCCCAAAGACCCACACTCCCATATAACACTTTGTTACAAGACCCCCACTCCCATGTACCACTATGTCACTATTACCCAAAGACCCCAACTCCCAAGTAACACCTTGTCACTATTGCCCAAAGACTCCACCCCCATGTAACACTGTCACTATTGCCCAAAGACCCACACTCCCATGTAACACGTTGTCACTATTGCCCAAAGACCCCACTCCCATGTAACACTGTCACTATTGCCCAAAGACCCACACTCCCATATAACACTTTGTTACAATTCCCCCACTCCCATGTACCACTATGTCACTATTGCCCAAAGACCCCAACTCCCAAGTAACACCTTGTCACTATTGCCAAAAGACCCCACTCCCATGTAACACGTTGTCACTATTGCCCAAAGACCCCCACTCGAATGTAACACTTTGTGTCACTATTGTCCAAAGACCCCCACTCGCATGTAACCTTTGTCACTATTGCCCAAAAAACCCCACTCCCATGTAACACTTTGTCACTATTGCCCAAAGACCCCACCCCCATGTAACACTGTCACTATTGCCCAAAGACCCACACTCCCATGTAACACGTTGTCACTATTGCCCAAAGACCCCACTCCCATGTACCACTTTGTCACGATTGCCCAAAGACCCCCACTCCTCCTTGTCACTATTGCCCAAAGACCCCCACTCCCATGTAACATTGTCACTATTGCCCAAAGACCCACACTCCCATATAACACTTTGTTACAAGACCCCCACTCCCATGTACCACTATGTCACTATTACCCAAAGACCCCAACTCCCAAGTAACACCTTGTCACTATTGCCAAAATACCCCACTCCTATGTAACACGTTGTCACTATTGCCCAAAGACCCCCACTCCCATGTACCACTTTGTCACTATTGCCCAAAGACCCCCACTCCCATGTAACACTTTGTCACAAGACCCCCACTCCCATGTACCACTATGTCACTATTGCTCAAAGACTCCCAATTCCATGTAACACTTTGTTACAAGACCCCCACACAGCTCCATAACAGTCTCACACAGCTTCCTGACAGTCCCACATAGTTCCTGACAGTCCCACACAGCTCCCGGACAGTACCACACAGTTCGTTCCCTGTCAGTCCCACACAGCTCCCTGACAGTCTCACACAGCTCTCTGACAGTCCCATACAGCTCCTGACAGTCACACACAGCTCCCTGACAATCACACACAGCTCCTGACAGTCCAAAACAGCTCCCTGACAGTACCACACAGCTACCTGACAGTCCCACACAGCTCCTGGCAGTCCCACACAGCTCCCTGACAGTCCCACACAACTGCATAACAGTCTCACACAGCTTCCTGACAGTCCCACACAGTTCCTGACAATCCCACACAGCTCCCTGACAGTACCACACAGCTCACTTACAGTCCCACACAGCTCCCTGACAGTCACAAACAGCTCCTGACAGTCACACACACACAGCTCCTGACAGTCCCACACAGTTCCCTGACTGTCCCATCCCTGACAGTCCCACACAGCTCCCTGACAGTCATACACAACTCCCTGACATTCCCATACAGCTCATGACAGTCAGGCACAGCTCCTGACAGTCACACACAGCTCCCTGACAGTCCCACACAGCTTCCGACAGTCACACGCAGTTCCCTGACAGTCCCACACAGTTACCCGACAGTCACACAAAACTCCTGACAGTCCCACACAGCTCCATAACAATATTACACAGCTTCCTGACAGTCCCACACAGTTCCTGGCAGTCCCACGCAGCTCCATGACAGTCCCACACAGTTCCCGGCAGTCCCACACAGCTTCCCGACAGTCCCACACAGCTCCATGAAAGTACCACACAATTCCCTGACAGTCCCACACAGCTCTCTGACAGTCCCACACAGCTCCTGACCGTCACACACACAGCTCCTGACAGTCCCACACAGTTCCCTTACAGTCCCACACAACTCTTGACAGTCAAACACAGCTCCCTGACAGTACCACACAGTTCGTTCCCTGTCAGTCCCACACAGCTCCCTGACAGTCCCACACAGCTCCCTGACAGTCCCACACAGCTCCCTGACAGTCCCACACAACTCCCTGACATTCCCATACAGCTCACGACAGTCAGGCACAGCTCCTGACAGTCACACACAGCTCCCTGACAGTCCCACACAGCTTCCGACAGTCACACACAGTTCCCTGACAGTCCCACACAGTTACCCGACAGTCACACAAAACTCCACACAGCTCCATAACAGTATTACACAGCTTCCTGACAGTCCCACACAGTTCCTGGCAGTCCCACACAGTCACACACAGCTCCTGACAGTCCCACACAATTCCCTGACTGTCCCATACAATTCTTGACAGACACACACAGCTCTCTGACAGCCCCACACAGCTCCCTGACAGTCCCACACAGCTCCCTGACAGTCACACACAGCTCCCTGACAGTCACACACAGCTCCCTGACAGTCACACACAACTCCCTGACATTCCCATACAGCTCATGACAGTCAGGCACAGCTCCTGACAGTCACACACAGCTCCCTGACAGTCCCACACAGCTTCCGACAGTCACACACGCTCTGGGAGTGGGGGTCTTGTAACAAAGTGTTATATGGGAGTGTGGGTCTTTGGGCAATAGTGACAGTGTTACATTGGAGTGGGGGTCTTTGGGCAATAGTGACAAGGGGGAGTGGGGGTCTTTGGGCAATCGTGACAAAGTGGTACATGGGAGTGGGGTCTTTGGGCAATAGTGACAACGTGTTACATGGGAGTGTGGGTCTTTGGGCAATAGTGACAGTGTTACATGGGGGTGGAGTCTTTGAGCAATAGTGACAAAGTGTTACATGGGAGTGGGGGTTTTGGGGCAATAGTGACAAAGGTTACATGGGAGTGGGGGTCTTTGGGCAATAGTGACACAAAGTGTTACATTCGAGTGGGGGACTTTGGGCAATAGTCACAAAGGTTACATGGGAGTGGGGGTCTTTGGGCAATAGTGACACAAAGTGTTATATTGGAGTGGGGGTCTTTGGGCAATAGTGACACAAAGTGTTACATGGGAGTTGTGTGTCTTTGGGCAATCACGACAAAGTGTTACAAGGGAGACAGGACATGTCGGACAATGCATGACAGAATGAATGTGCCATAAATTTCAATTTTTAGGCATCATAATAAATAACCATTTAAACTGGCAGTCATACAAACAAAATAGCAAATAAAAAATCCTTACTACTTACACTTCTTTCCTCCAGGGGGTAGGTCACGTGGAGGCGGGCACCATCTTAGAATTTCCCCATGAGTGCTCCAGCCCAGAGTGATATATATATCAGCAGACTCAGTCTACGTCAATTAGCCTTTAATATTCCCTCATTACTCCTTCATTACCGCCAGGTGGTACTACTTCCACTAGGAGGTCGGTCCCGTGACAGGCTAATTGCCCCTCAGCAGCAGACACTAGCTCCTTCACTTTCCGCCAAGCTAGACCATGTATGGAAGGCAAACATGTAACAAGCTAGTCCATGTACGGAAGGCAAACATGTAACAAGCTAGACCATGTATGAAAGGCAGACCTGTAACAAGCTAATCCATGTACGGAAGGCAAATATGTAACAAGCTAGACCATGTACGGAAGGCCAACATGTAACAAGCTAGTCCATGTACGGAAGGCAGACATGTAACAGGCTAGACCATGTATGAAAGGCAAACATGTAACAAGCTAGACCATATATGGAAGGCAGACATGTAACAAGCTAGACCATGTATGGAAGGCAAACATGTAACAAGCTAGTCCGTGTATGGAAGGCAAATATGTAACAAGCTAGACCATGTATGGAAGGCAAACATGTCACATGTTAGACCACGTATGGAAGGCAGACATGTAGCAAGCTAGACCATGTATGGAAGGTAGACATGTAACAAGCCAGATCATGTATGGAAGGCAAACACGTAACAAGCTAGTCCGTGTATGGAAGGCAAACATGTAACAAGCTATATCATGTATGGATAGCAAACAGGTAACAAGCTAGTCCATGTACGGAAGGCAAACATGTAACAAGCTAGACCATGTACGGAAGGCAAACATGTAACCAGCTAGACCATGTATGGAAGGCAAACATGTAACAAGCTAGTCCATGTACGAAAGGCAAATATGTAACAAGGTAGACCGTGCATGGAAGGCAAACATATAACATGCTAGTCCATGTATGGAAGGTCAACATGTAACAAGCTAGACCATGTACGAAAGGCAAACATGTAACAAGCTAGACCATGTATGGAAGGCAAACATGTAACAAGCTAGTCCGTGTATGGAAGGTAAACATATAACATGCTAGTCCATGTACGAAAGGCAAACATGTAACAAGCTAGACCATGTACGAAAGGCAAACATGTAACAAGCTAGACAATGTATGGAAGGCAAACATGTAACAAGCTAGACCATGTATGGAAGGCAGACATGTAACAAGCTAGACCATGTACGAAAGGCAAACATGTACCAGGCTAGACCATGTATGGAAGCAAACATGTAACAAGCTAGACATGTAACAAGCTAGACCATGTATGGAAGGCAAACATGTAACAAGCTAGACCATGTACGAAAGGCAAACATGTACCAGGCTAGACCATGTATGGAAGGCAAACATGTAACAGGCTAGACCATGTATGGAAGGCAAACATGTAACAAGACCATGTATGGAAGGCAAACCATAGTATGGAAAGGCAAACATGTAACAAGCTAGACCATGTATGGAAGGCAAACATGTAACAAGCTAGACCATGTATGGAAGGCAGACATGTAACAAGCTAGACCATGTACGAAAGGCAAACATGTACCAGGCTAGACCATGTATGGAAGGCAAACATGTAACAAGCTAGACCATGTATGGAAGGCAAACATGTAACAAGGTAGACCATGTATGGAAGGCAGACATGTAACAAGCTAGACCATGTATGGAAGGCAAACATGTAACAGACTAGACCATGTACGGAATGCACCCGCTAACGAGCACCTGTGACACAAGATGTATATGACAGTTTGAAGAATGAGAATTGTGGTAAGTAAACTGTTGGAAGTTGGAACACGTGTATGGATGGACGTAGCGTAGTGGCTTCTCGTGAGTGTCGGATCACGCGGCTTATCTCATACTGCACCCGCTAACGAGTACGGGCTGAGAGCGGAGTTCAACTCGTGACTCCATTGTTTGTACAGTCTCGTGATTGAAAAGACTTAACGCCTCTATCGGGTTTGCGTATATAAACCTAACAAAACTCTAGTGGAGCATATTACTTTCTACCGACTTCGAACAACGCAACTTCACTCCGACTGCTGAAGATGGCGAGCGCTCACGACAAGGCATGTCCCGAGGACAAGATGAATATTATATGTTTCCAACAAGTAAGTGCTGCAAACTTTGTATTTTATCGCTTGACATACGCTTGACCTCCCAAGTATTTCCTCGCCTTCTCTGCCTTCCTATCCTCCTCTGTCTCCCTCTCCTATCTCTCCTCGCCTTCTCTGCCTTCCTATCCTCCTCTATCTCCCTCTCCTCTCTTTCCTCGCCTTCTCTGCCTTCCTATCCTCCTCTGTCTCCCTCTCCTCTCTCTCCTCGCCTTCTCTGCCTTCCTATCCTCCTCTGTTTCCCTCTCCTCTCTTTCCTCGCCTCCTCTGCCTTCCTATCCTCCTCTGTCTCCCTCTCCTCTCTCTCCTCGCCTTCTCTACCTTCCTATCCTCCTCTATCTCCCTCTCCTCTCTTTCCTCGCCTTCTCTGCCTTCCTATCCTCCTCTGTCTCCCTCTCCTCTCTCTCCTCGCCTTCTCTGCCTTCCTATCCTCCTGTGTTTCCCTCTCCTCTCTTTCCTCACCTCCTCTGCCTTCCTATCCTCCTCTGTCTCCCTCTCCTCTCTTTCCTCGCCTTCTCTGCCTTCCTATCATCCTCTGTCTCCCTTCTGTGCTTGAGCTTTTCTAATCTCTTTTGGTGGCTTTCTTTACCTCCTTCTCAGCTAGTGTGTACTGTGCTTGAGCTTGTCTTGTCTCTTCTGGTGTTTTTCTTTACCTCCTTACTGCTTACACTTCTTTCCTCCAGGGGGTAGGTCACGTGGAGATGGGCGCCATCTTACAATTTTCCCATGGGTGCCCCCGCCCAGAGTGATATATATCAGCAGACTCAGTCTACGTCAATTAGCCTTTAATCATATATATTCCACATGATACTGATGACGATGATACCTGGAGTATGACAAGCAGTGACTCCAGTGTCTCGGATTGCACGTGAGTGGTCACAAGACATTTCGTTAACAGGATGTTGTATAGTTGGCTGTTTTCAAGATTTCGTTTATGTGTGCAGTTTTAATTCCTATTCATAGACGAGCTAGTTCTGACCTAGTTCTGGTCTGACTGACTTCCCTTCATCCGTCCACGCGCTCAAAATAACATGTGGTTGCCTAGCAACGCTGTGTCTGGTTATAACACTGTATGTGTGTAAGATTTAACGACCCATTGCTATAGTTTTAAAAGTTTTAATATTTACCTTACAGAGAGGAAGAGCTCCTCGAAGAACACAATTTCCTCTTCTACCCCACTCTTGAAGAACTGAAGAAACGCCCACTTGTACAACCTCCATCACCGTGGTATGATTATTATTATTATTATTATTATTCTCTCATAGTTCTCACCTTGATAAGACGGTTAGGTCCACTTCTCTCCACTAGGGTGACTTTATGAGACGGTTAGGTCCACTTCTCTCCACTAGGGGTGATCAGGTCAGCAGATAATGATGACAGATGCATTATGGGATAACAGGAAACGGAAGTACATCATCGAAAATGTGCTTAGCTCATCTAAAATACACATTGCGAGCACATACACCTGCGTATTTACGTATTGTCAAGTCCTTCTATACTACTCCCGCTCGTTGGCATTCTTCTCAAACATGAACCTTTATGAGTACAACAAGCTATTAATTCATACATGTATGTCCATTCTACATCACACAGCTCATATCTCAGTCTCTGTCCTCTTTCTCATTGACCGCCGTTGTCTTTTTCTCTTCTTAAGCCGCACACCGACCAGTGCGATCGTGAAGGCGTCTACTGCTTCGAAGAGGGTTATGACGCTCCCGCCAATGAGCAACCCCATCGAACCCCCGATGCATGCGCGACAATTAACCTCTGCCCTGCTTCGTTTAACATCCGCCATTGCGCAACATTTAAATAACCTCCGCTAATGCTTCCACATCGCGAAAGTATTTATGTTTTCACTTACTTGGCTTAATAACAATTCCAAATGTGTATGCTATTTATTTGTTAACGCTCGTGAATTAATTAAAACAAATTACGGTAACAAGAATGACGCATTGTTGGAACATTCAATAACATGTTTCTCTCGCTTGAAATTGCTTCAGATGCTTTCGACAATGTCGTTCCCGCAACTATCGACGTTGGCAGCGAATTTTTCGTAAAGGTCACACTTTACATCTGGGAATAAAATATATACTAATTTTATTAAGTCAAAAACGATTGGAACATTGTCTAATTATAATGATGACAACACACTGTACAGTTTAATTTCTTACAAATTTAACAATGCAAATTTAAGCCTTACCTAACAAATCAATTAGTGTGTACGCTTCATGTTGCTCATATTCATGGACCCGGAGATCGCGCATGTAGATACTCAGTTCCAGGAAGTTGCGATTGTAATATAATCAGATGAAGGTTTCAGTGTTTATTTATGACTAAATATGAAATGAAAAGGTGTATTTAACCTTAGTGGTGTAAACTGTCACACCGTGGATGCAGCGCGACTGTCGATATTTTAACGCAATACTATGGATCGTAAAGTTCACAGATCAACTGAGACATGTGCCATTGTAATACTGTTCGTAGAGTTGTCTTTTAAACTTTGTTTTGTAACTTTATTTATTGATTTATCAGCATAATGTCAACAATCGACGAAGGTAGCAGCACCATTCACGGATTCACCATGCTGTTCCAACTGCCTCCATTGCGGCGTCTACTATAAATAATGGGTCTGGGCTGCTTTCGGGGTTGTTCACCTTCCAATATTCAATTATAATGCCATGCCGATATTATCGTGATGACTAGGACACGATCGCAGTAGTATTGATTACTCTAATAATACAGCTATCGCCATATACTGCTATAACAAATTTATTATTTTCAGTCATTACGTATCGAGTGTCTGCGCATGTGTAATTAATGCGTGTGCGTGTGTGCGTGCGTGCGTGCGCGCGCGTGTGTGTGTGTGCGTGTGTGCATGCGTGCGAGCATGCGTGCATGTTTCGTATATTTTGAGAAACGTGTTGCTGTCTGTATTGGTATGGTGAGTTGGTAGTAAATACTATATACCAATGTAGTTATGCCTAAGCGTGATGAGAAAAACAAAATATAAGTAAATATATCCATTTTCATTTTACCAGTGTATTTTACTGTGCCAGTGTGTGTCTGTGTACGGCAGCATAGGAACAACTGCATTTGGTGAAGTTGTTTGTTCCCCAGCTGCTGTATTAAATGAGTGTGTTTTATTGTTGCAACTGTGAATAATGTCATTAATACGAAAAAATGTCCATCCATTTCAGTCATTTGTAGGAAATATTCCAGCCTGTTCATGAACCAACTGAGGGTCCGTAACGACATATTCTTAGCCACTACCATAGAAGGTGGACCATCGCCCACAAGTAGATCTCTGACAAACAAACATGTTTCGGGAAGGATGATCTCACCACGTACTATATTCGTACTAAATGAACTATCGTTCACAAAATTGAAATAGGTTTCCATACCAGCTTTCTCGTAAGCAGTGGTTAAATTGTAGTAGTCGTACAGTTTAGCATAGAATGCCTGCAACAACGGGTTACGTGAAGCTTGTATATTGCAGTGATATCTTTTGGTAAATAAACCCTTCACCTCGACGTGCATTTTAATATTAATTTCATTTATTCTTGAAACGAATTCTTTATAATGTTCAACCAGTTGCGTTATTCTGTGCACCGTAAGCTCGCCGGCAAGGTGTAGTTTGCTGGCGGGTTGTTCACTCTTCAAATCGTCCAGGTATGCTCCAATTGCACGGGTCGTGTTCTGTGTTGTCGAACTCATGCCACTTGTCCAAAGCTTCCTTGTAAGCATACTTTATATACCTAAAGCGATCAATTCTACGACAGACCTCGACATCACAAAGTATTTTACAATACGTTGAAGCGGTTATCCTATGATGAGCGACTTATAGAGTCTTAATTCCCTGTCGTATTCAACTGAAGCATCCCAGAATCCGTTGGTGTAATCGATAATGTTATTTTTTATATCGATAGTTTTTTTATCTTAATATTGTGACCATCTTTCATGTACATACAATACACCCCATCAATATTTTCTATACATTTCTTGATGCGTGCCCTCAGTTGAGTGTATGTGTCATTTATTTCCGTGTCTTGTTTGAACAGTGATGTGGTAAGGTAGAACGAGTTGTAGCTGTCAGTCGGTGTAGCTGTGTAGTTCAACAGCGGGTTAGCATTATGGTACGCGACATGCACTCGGTCTAAGTTACCTAAGGTTCTCTTCGAAGCGATCAGCAGTGCTATTGCGGTAAGCCACTGGTTTTGGTCAAACACGTCTACTGAATGTCGCCCTAGTTGGTGTAGCTCGAACGAATCGGACATACAGTCATGCAATTTCATATTTTTTTCAACCAGCAATTAAAGCATTTTGTAAGACGATCTCCATTTTCCGTAAACCAATTTCTACTATACCATAGTAGTTCTATGACATGTTTGTATTGATTAGAAACTGCAAGTAATTGTTAAACATGACTTGTATATATTCAATCATTGACGGCACTTCCGGTAGCCCATGGAGGACTCGTGTAGCTTCCTTTGTGTTAGCTCGCCGTCTGTCTGGTTGTGTGCTCTCTTTGGTGTCAAGCGATTCGTTCAGGTGCTTCCCCGCTCTCGTTAGGAAATCCTCGGACAAATCGAATGGATTTTCGCTCTTTCGGTTGGTGGCTGCATAACTCGTCGACGCTTTATAATGCAACACATCACACTCCTTAGGACACACGCACTCGGTAGACAGGTTCTTGTTCAATGACTCTGAAAATAAGCGATGTATATACATTTATGTATTGTTCCCCACGTGCACATTTGGGTAATTCGCATCGAAACCATCAGTTCAATAAACAATATATCATTTCTTATACAGCGTTGTATCAAATTTCCAAGACTATTACATTTCATTACGTGTGTTGATGTTTTTGTTAGCACATATACTATGAAAGCTTAATTTTTTTATGTTTCCATTTAAATTTGAATCAACTGCCACTCACTCACAGTGCGCCAATGCACTAGTGTCAATCAATTTAAAGTGGTACTGAAGACGCATCTTTTTACAAATTATTTTAACATTCGATGATCGATGATCGTAATTATTAATTTATTTTTATTGAATAATTTAGTGTTATAATTAAAATATATGATTGTTTTAATTGCTTGCCTGCTTGTGTTTATTTATTTATTTATTGAAGACAGTATAGTCGATTTTATTTAATAGTAATGATTTCATATGTTGTAGCACATTAGCATTATAAATATATATTGTATTATATGTTATTAATTTATTTGCAATAACAGTAGTAAAGAACCCCAGAACAATTATTTGGATGTGGCGCTAAATAAGAAATAAATAATAATTATTATTATTACTATCATTTATATCCGAACATTCATCGAAAGAACAGTTTTCCTGATAGACCAGGTGGACACTAAGCCAGTGGGGTGATTAATTTATGTTAAAGAAGAAACAATGGTGACGTAATGATAATAATAATAATAAGAAGAATAGATTGACTTCTTTAGCGCAAATACTCTCGGAAAATCCAGTTCAGTGGCGCAACAAATTCCAACGAATGAAGCGTTCTCATTGTCATGAACAGAATCGTAGCCGTCAACACGTGGATGGCATTGCTACGAAGCTAAGGAGGATGTGCAGTATTAAAACGATAGGGTTTTAGACGACGGCGAAACTAAACCATAAATCTAACTAACTTAACACCAACAGGGAGTAAGTTCCACAAAGTTGGTGCAGCCACCGAAAAGGCTCGAGTTCCAGCATTTGTCTTAACTATGGGAATAAAAAGTAGATCAGAGTCTGCCGACAGAATCTGCTTTGCTGGAGTAAGCATAGCATGTAGGTACGCAAGTTGTTTGGATGCTAGGGCTTGATAAGTAATTGTACAGATCTTAACAATAATGCGATATGGCATGGAACGACCAATATGAACTGTCACAATGTATTGGTCACCGACAGTTATAGAGACGAGTGAACTGACACAACAAGAATTCGAAACAGATGTGTCGTGATTGAGTGTTCAAATATATAACAACAACGCAACGGAAAAAGACGCACGAAATTCTGTCGTATGAGTTGCTGCCTAACAGCAGACTATATAATATAAATTAAATCGGTTTTTTTCTCGGATGTTGAGTGTAGACGGATCATCATACACTCCTTGTCCTACGCATCTGTTCTCCCTGTACGGATGAGAGCGAGCGAAGAACGGCAATAAAAATTGTCTACGTGACCTCCGTCAAGCTTTGCCTTTGCCGGCAATGTTGATAACGGTTATATACGTGAAATATTCCGCTGCATGACATCTCATAAATGAAACACTGTCGCATACATTTGTCACTTTAAAAACGTTGCCTTATGTTTTTGTCATAAAGAAACACTTTTGTTTTTTGTTCCACTGCAATAAGAACTAAATGAAAGTCCATTACAGTAGTAAATTGTGGCGCACAGCCATGTATGGCGTTTTGAACACACACAACTAGCACAAATACATAATGTGTGAAGAAAAACAAGGCCCAAAACCAACTAGCAACGTGAACATGCAAAAGAAAGGAAAAGGCGGATTACACATATAGAGAAAATAGCCAGAAACATTGTGGATGCCATGATGCATGGTATATGCTCCCTGTGAACACAAAGGCCAACTTATATCAGCATAAAAGTGATTGTATGATATCAATATACACTTACCTATTGCTGGCAGCAGGCAACTCGTATACAGGAAGACGTTTATAATGCAACTCATCACACGCCTTCGGACACACGCACTCGGCAGACAGGTTCTTGTTCAATGACACTGAAAAGCAAGCGGTGTATAGACACTTATGTATGGTTCATCACGTGAACATTTGGGTAATTTGCAACAAAACCATCAGTCCTTAAATGTAATGCTAACAATAAAAACATATCACATCGACACATTTTGTTCAACTACCACAGCCTTGGCATAGCACATAGCAGGTTGTTTGGATGATAGGGCTTGATAAGTAATTGAACAGATCTTAGCAATAATTCGATACGGCATGGCAAGGCCAATATGAACTGTCACAATATATTGGTCAACGACAGTTATAGAGACGAATGGATAGAAACAAATTCGAAACAGATGTGTCGTGATTGAGAGTTAAACTATTTAACAACAACGCAATGGAAAACGACGCACGTAGTTCTGTCGTGTGAGTTGTTGCCTGACAGTCTGTTATATATAATATAATACAGACATTAAATCATTTTTTTATCGGATGTTGAGTGTAGACGGATCATCCTCCGCTCCCTGTCCTATGCATCTGTTCTCTCTGTACGAAAAAGAGCGTGCGAAGAACAGCAATAAAACATTTCCGCGTGACCTCCATAAAGCTTTGCCTTTCCCGCAATGTTGATAACGGTTATATACGTGAAATACTACTGTTGCATGACATCTCATAAATGAAACATTGCCGCATACATTAGTCACTTTAACAATGTTGCCTTATCCTTTTGTCATAAAGAAACACTTTTGTTTTTTGTTTCACTGCAATAAGAACTAAATGAAAGTCCATTACAGTAGTAAATTGTGGCACACAGCCATGTATGGCGTTTTGAACACACACAGCTAGCACAAATACATACATAGACACATTTTATTGAACTACTACATCCTTGGCATAGCACCTCGCATGATTACTGCCGTTGTCACCAAGCGGCCTATAGGTCTTTTTTTAGCAATTCGTGCTGATCATATGTATTTCAAACTCAACTCTCTGCAAATACATCCGTTTCTAAGAGGTTTAGCTGTTACTCGGCATCGTTACTTTTAAATTTGTTTAACTATTTATATACGAATTAATGCGGTATTTTCGCATACACCGCAAATCAGGCGATTACTTCAAAAGCCACAAATGTACATTTACGTATCGCTCGCAGCAGGCAACTCGTATACCGGGGGACGTTACATACGCGGGAGTTATCTGTAATCAGTAATGCAACAGATAGTAATCTGTAGTTGACTACATCTTGATTCATTAAGTACTAACAAGACAGAATGCGGAATGTGTAGCTATATACGGGAACTGGACGGGGAACAAAGACAGTGGATACACTATAGAGTGTTAAATATGTCCTGTCTCTCTGTCTGTCTGTCTGTCTGTCTGAACACTGGCTCAAAGCAACACATGACGTTATTTGCGCGTGTGTGTTCATATCCTTAATTAGGAGAATCGAACAAAAGTCAATAATTGATTATCGTTCTGTTCAATGCAGATTTACTACTGTTATATCACTCCTCCCTGCATATTCTATTATATCACTAATCTAACATATGTTTTCCAATGTATCGCAACACGAACATCAGGTTTTATATGAAAACAATGAAATGTTGTAGCATAACATTAATAGCAACACAGACACAAGGAGAAAATAACTCTGTTAACCTGTGTTGAAACGCGGCATATAGTAATCTCTGCAGCCACACGTTTTGATAGCGAAGTCAGTGATGCATTCCCTGTAGCAGGCCGCCTGCGTATAATAATCGAAGTAGCGCAGCTTTCTATGTTTCACACAATCACCGTGTGGAGGCGGCAGGTTGGTCTCCTACAATACAACAGACGAGTGTCTGTGGGTGCTGAACAAATATTAATGATTCTCGCCGTTTGATTCACTTGATCTCTATTGTGTTATGACGTTCTATCAATCACGCATCAATTCTCTCAAAGGTCTAACATAAGCCGAGTATAATGTATATCCACTATCGTTTGAAGTTTATTTGCTAAATGGTACCCTGGAACATTAAAAAAGCTGTCACGAAGATACTTACTCTTAGGACTTTCACTGCAACAAATGTGTGCATTCCTGTTGGGATGTTATCGCCAAATTCCTCCATCAGTGGTACATCTTCTTGGCGGTGCAGGAGAAGCTTCAACCCGACCGCGTTATGTGGATCGTTCATGTACTCGTACTGTTCGACGTTCACCACCAGCTCCAGGCCGTGTTTGGCTCCTAGAAAATATCGAAACATTCGTAACTGCTATTTATGGTGACATGATATTCGCCATACTAGGAAATACTATCATGTTATTTATTGTAAATTTCACATTAAAATGAAATTGCGTCTTATTTCTGTAGAATATATATTTCCATTAATTTGACGTTGTAATGTGATTCCTACTTGTCATCTATTCACGATCAGTCGCGTACCGCAACTGATTCACACTAGTCTCTGTTGCAGGTCGTTCTTGGTTCCTGCAAAATTATGGCTGTTTATTTTTATGATGAAGTTACTGATGACATATAACAGAACATTATGCAATTCATTGGTTATTACCAAGCCTTCGACGCTAATAAATTTCTAGTTTCTTTTTGTTTTTTCTAGTCCTCATATAAAGTGATTTACAAACCCAGCAGATCACCTGTAATCGCTGCAGAATATACGATTACCTACCGGCTGCATTAACTTTGGAGTTGTTGCCAATCCGGGCATTGAACGTGTAACAAATGCCTGCATCTGTTATGGTCAACTTGAAATCTTCGTGACTGCATGGGGTCCCCTTCCACCGGCAATTAACGTGAAAATAACACGTGATTAGAAAGCACCAAAGGGTAAGTATCACAATACAAAGTTATCAAAATTAAGAATGACGTCGACTATTTTGATCTCTAGCACAATCTCTCTCTCTCTCTCTCTCTCTCTCTCTCTCTCTATATATATATATATATATATATATATATACATACATACATTCACACATATGTATATATATGTATATATAATGTTCATATATATACATATATATATGCATATGTATATATATATACATGTATATATATATAGTATTATACTATTATAACTAACCTCGTCGTCGTTATTAGTATTGCCAATGCCATTATTGTAAATTATATATGTTGATATCTATCTGCAAGTGTCACAATATAAGAAACGTACGACGCAATCATGTCTTCCTTGAGGTGACGATTCTGGAGGTAGACATCAAGCATCGACACATTGCCAACGTTCCACTTCGTGTAGTCGAACGATGAGTTTTGATTGAACATGTCGTCCAACCAATGGTACGAGCCGTTTTCTGCAGCAGCTACAATTTTGCAATAATTACCACCACGTGGTCGGTACGCGTATCAGTAGAACAACATTCACTTCTGATACGGGAATACGATTACAGCTTTATATCCCCTGGTCACATACCCCCAACTTGACATAATTGATGTATATGCTTATGCCATTTTGATTGTTATAATCTACTGAATGTACTCATGAATAATTTTAATACACATTAACAGCGAAACGTTCAGTCTGATATATATATATATGTGTGTGTGATTGTGTGTGTGTGTGTGTGTGTGTGTGTGTGTGTGTGTGTGTGTGTGTGTGTGTGTGTGTGTGTGTGTGTGTGTGTGTGTGTGTGTGCGTGCTGAAGGTTTTTTGATTGCAAATGGTGACCGCAGGAAAAACGATCGGTTCTTGTTGTGACATCGACATCTTCATTCTGACAGGCCGGTTCATATAGTATCCCACCAAACCGTGGCACTGCCAGGCGAACAACACGCTGCTGACCAGAACGATGGTTACCCAGAGAAACCTGCAACATTCAAACGTGTCGCCGATGTATCAAAAACATGGTCGTTCCGACACAGTTTCTCGCAACCTTTCTTTACGGCGGCAGGAAAACGAACTTCGCACATCAATGGCGCCCTCTAAATGATCGAAGGAAACAAAATTATAATAATAATAATAATTTTATTGATAAAGCGCCATATATCCGGAATATAATTCTGCTCAGAGGCACATAAAAGTACAACGTTGTTACAATATAAATATACAATTGTTTGAGCTCACATGGTAAATATATTACATAAGATACGTAAATTATTATGTAGAAAATGTAAGGCTTCTAAAATTAGCGAATATGGCAGTGATTGGCATACAGTATATTGTGAACAGTAAGGGACCAAGAACCGATCCCTGAAGCACACCATAGCTCAACCGTTGCCGGCGAGAAATGGCATCGCCGATTTTTATCGCCAGTGTTCTGTCCGACAAGTAAGATGCTACCCACGGCAGTACTGAGTCACGGGTGCCAATGGATTTCATTTGCCTGATTAGTATAGCGTGGTCCACAGTGTCGAAAGCAGCAGTAAGATCACGAAGGACGAGTATTACTCCTTTTCGACGGTCGAGTGCCTGCATGATATAGTCGTGAATACGAATGAGTGCTGTTTCGGTGCTGTGGTGCGGACTATACGGGCTATGGAACGGTCAGACACTTTGTTTTCGTTAATGTAACGCCGAAGGTCAGCCGCGTCATGCCTCTCCAACAACTTTGACACAAAGCTGAGATTGGATATAGGGCGGTAGTTCGTAATGTCATTTCCATCAAGACCAGTCTTCTTAAGCAGTGGCGTAGCCAGCGCATGTTTCATTTCAGATGGTACCGTCGCAGATTCCAGTGACAGATTAATGATACTCGCCATAATTCTTACTCGATACGCCGTTGAAATTAACACGCATTCTGCCTCACTTTTATGGAATGAAAACCTTTGTGTAACAATGAGATACGAAAATGTCACCGGCTTGTACACGGAAGTGTTACATTCATAATCCATTTAGATATTGAAATGTCGTTGCTTTTGAAATACAGGTAAAGTGATTCAATATTTAATGCAAATTTTTGTGCGACATGCGGTTTTCGACACAAATATTGCATTATGTTCACATACTGTCTTTATAGCGACTAGATCCAAAACGTTTCCACTATGCATAACAAATATATGAGTATCATATTTTTAATTAATGAAATCGGTTATTCACTGTAGGTAGTGGTGGATTTCGGGTTTTGGGCCCTTGGTCAAGTGGTTATTTTTATGTATGTTTAAATACCTAATGTTTCTATATTTGTCAAGCTTCCCAGCTAACACGAAGCGTTTTCGTAACATTATGATATTTTTATATTTAAACTAGAATTATCTGAAATAGAAATCGGTCTGGGACGAGGTTGATGCACAGGAATTTTGAAGCATGAATGATGGTGATTGGTGTTCCTCCAACAGCAATAGTCTGAAGCCTGAATGTCGAAAACAATCCCCCAAATATTCACGCCATCTCGTCTTGTCTACTCTCCCAGCTTCTCAGTGCCCCTGCCTGTCCGCAGTCTCACGTCCGGCACTCACAGATCTGAGCGCGGCCTGTTGAGCAGAGTGGACGTGTGCCGGTCGACGCGGCCCCTGTACCGGCATCAACCGAAAACTGCAAGGCCAGTTTTAGAACCACTTTCCGGCATGCGCATCACTTGGATGGATATGCGCATCATCCCCTCGCTGTGACAGCGGTTCCATGCTACAGCGCGCGCACAGATCATCATTGGATACAATCCCTGTAGGCCATCGCATTCCCAGTGTCGTTAGGAGGTGGCGTGTGCGGCAGAAAGTATCCAAGTACTTATACAACATTAATGACGCGACCATACCATTGTACACCAGCAATTATTATTTGGCCCGCGCATTCACGTCATCCAGTATAGGCGAGGAATGCGACCCTCTCTAGTATGCATTTGGTCTGCATGATTTTGTTTATACTGACTAGAGATCTCAGGGTCATTCTGAACCTCCATTTCTCGTTGCTTCGCACCACGGCATCACCCTCATCTGTCTCGACGATATTTGCGATGAATACGTGGAGGTTTTAAATATATGTCTCGTGGAAGAGAGGTTCAAGTTCTAGAGCTCAGTGCAAGCGGAAAATCGTGAATATAATGCTAAAATGCTCCATACTCCATAATACGTTATATATTACACCATTAAAGCGGTATTGCCTTTGACTTCACTGTAGTTCACTGCACCACTGCGATTGCATGTCGACCGTTTTGAATGTCGCGGTCAAGACATAACAAACAGCGAAGGTACATTAATCCCTGAAAAAGTGACGCGCGAGATGCAAGCCTACAAATCCAGGAGTGCTAGAACCCAGTCAGACATTATCGGCATTCTGTCTAGCCGACTCAGGGCTAGTAACCCGGCTCGGTGAAGCTAAGCTTACCACGAAAAGACCAAAAGGTAAAAGTAAACCGATCGAATCAACTGGAAAGCAAACCACACACCGAAATATCGACAATCGATTTAGCCGAACGCCTGGCAAATTCAACATAAGGAAGACCATCCGGTGCGCCACCTGGAACGTTCTCACGCAGAACTTCAATGGCTCCCTGACAATCCTCTCACGCAAACACAGCACCCTCAACGTTAGTCTCGCTAGACTTCAGGAGATCAGCCTACTAAACTCGGGAGAAACCTTCTGCGTCGACTACCATTACATCAGATCCGACCCCACCGACGAAAAGCATTACGGTGGTGTGGCACTCAAAACCACTCTCACATCTTGGAACGCGATATCACCACGTCTCGGCGCTGCTCGCTTTCTATACCTACCTGCACGGAGACATGACAGTCGTTGTCTACTACGCTCCCACTCATTCCGCCGATGACGCCTCTATAGACCTGTTCTACGACGATCTTTCCCTTGCCGAATCTCGAATTAGCCGCAATGACATACCTCTCATCACTGACGATCTCGAAGCTTCGATCGACTCCGACCGCACCGCTCATCAGGGCATTCTTGGCAATATTTGCTCAGGGACCGCCAACCATATCGACTCGAAACTACTGGATTTCTGTGCACCAACGACGACGATGGTGTAACTAGGAAGACTCTTCATTACGTCATGATATCCCGTCGCTGGTTCTCGAGTATGACGTCATGCCGTATCTTTAGAAGAGCTGAAATTGGCTCAACTGACCATCGCTTATATGCCTTCTCCCTATGCCTACCAGGTACCATAGACAACACCATGGGTGGTGGAAGCAGTGCTAACAGATATGAAGAAGGGGAAGACATCAGCAACGACCATGTAAACATTGGCATACTAAAGCAGGAGAAGATACCCTCCCGAAGACACTGGCAAAGTAGCACACTACGTGCTTATCTGAAGGACGAATACCCACCGCATGTAACAACGCAAAGATAGTGATAACCTTCAAGAAGGGAAATAAGGAAGACTTAAAGAACTACAGACCGATATGTCTGTCATCAAACACCTTCACAAATTACTCACAAAGATACTAACGAATAGGGTACAGAAGACACTCGACGAAAATCAACCACGAGAGCAAGCAGGATTCGGAAGCAGATATTCAACCACCTACCACCTACCACTACCAGATAATCGATGGACATCGAGTATCACAACATGGAGAACTTAACGAAGGGAAACGACCTAGAGGAAGACCAGCGAGATGGTGGAGAGACGAACTAGACGAGAACTGGAATGGCACCATCTGGCAGAGGATGGCGCAAGACAGGCAAATTTTGAAACGACATGCTGAGGCATTCGCCCAACCACGAGATGTGTAGAAACACAGTAATATGTGCACAATGATGACGATGATGATTACCTTTAAAATCTTTAAAATGTTGCTGTGCATGAATGACACATATAAACTAATCCATTAGGCCGCACGTTCTGTCCGAATGTCAATACGAAACGCCAACGGTGAAGGTAGAATGAACATTATCCGTGGGATCGAGGACCGCTATTCCTCTATGTAAACAGTCTCAAGAGACTAATTATTCGGTAATTACTATGATTGTTCGCGCGACTACGAGCACTTCGTCGGCATTCGGCAGGAAGTGCAAAATAAGCCGTATCCGGTTAACTTAACTCTTCTGTGTGTGTGTGGGTGTGTGTGTGTCTGTGTGTGTATGTGTGTGTGTATGTGTGTGTGTGTATGTGTGTATGTGTGTGTGTGCGTGCGTATGTGCGTGTACGTGTATGTGTCTGTGTTTGTGTCTGTGCATCTTTATGTCCGTGTATGTTTACTTGGTGTCGTGCATCTTGCCCACGTCCAAGTCAGAGCTAATAAATCTAAGAGGTGTAACGTCCCGACTAAAGACGAACGTCTAAAATAGAAACGTCTTTATCAATTATGTGGTCACGTACCTATTCCTACGACAGCCAATATACACGAGCCCACATAAAGCAACACACACACACACACACACACACACACACACACACACACACACACACACACACACACACACACACACACACACACACACACACACACACACACACACACACACACACACACACACACACACACACACACACACACACACACACACACACACATATATGGTTTATTTTGAATCCAATTTTGTTGCCGTTGAAGTTATTGACACATGCATTTGTTAGGATGCTTTCAAAAGGAAACAAAGAATATCACCCGACAAACCCTGAGAAAGGGAACAAACGACGAAAACCAGAAAATAGCCCCGAAGAGGAAATTACGTAGCTGTAACTTGTGGCAACTCAGAGAGAAACATAACACTTAACACAATCTTTATTGCTTCAAGTGACGAAGTCGTTTTATAAAGTGCTCTCATAGATTTGAGAGAATAATGATGCAGGCGGGCAAGTGACGGGTGGATGGATGGAATATGACGGGTGTGAGTGACAAATGAACGTGCGATTGAAAAAAGGAAGGTTCGAAAAAGGCAAGATTCGAAAAACGAAGAAGTCTTTCTCCAAACACACATTTCAACACAACCAATGGATTTTTTGTTATATAGCGTGTAGTTGATCTTCGTTGACTCCGTTACTCCGAGACACAGACCAGCATATTTGGTAAACATTTACATAGATAATTCTGAATTTATATTTTGTAAAAAAAGACTTCGCATACGACATTGCCTTCGTCGTGACGAGTGTGTGTCTAACCTTTCTAAACCGTCATTTGACATTTTGTGAAATCATTGATCGATCCACCTAAAAACTGTTGTTGTTTTGTACGCGCGTGCACGCTCGCACGCACGCACACACGCACATGCACATTCACATGCACGTGCACGCGAACATACACACAGTGCTGCATACATACACCGTGCTTCTTAGATGCACAATAACATAGAAACACCATGCTATATAAATACACTCTGCTACAGACAAACACCGTGCTATATAAATACACCGTGCTACATACAAACACCGTGCTATATAAATACACCGTGCTACATACAAACACCGTGCTATATAAATACACTGTGCTACATACAAACACCGTGCTATATAAATACACTCTGCTACAGACAAACACCGTGCTATATAAATACACCGTGCTACATACAAACACCGTGCTATATAAATACACCGTGCTACATACAAACACCGTGCTATATAAATACACTGTGCTACATACAAACACCGTGCTCTATAAATACAATGTGCTACATACAAAAACCGTACTATATAAATACACTGTGCTACATACAAACACCGTATTATATAAATACACTG
>JAHLWY010001164.1:0-26748 GCA_020002185.1 Paraescarpia echinospica | reverse complement strand
CAGGCAGGCAGGCAGGCAGGCAGGCAGGCAGGCAGGCAGGCAGGCAGGCAGGCAGACAGGCTGGCAGGCAGACAGGCAGGCAGGCAGGCAGGCAGGCAGGCAGGCAGGCAGGCAGGCAGGCAGGCAGGCAGACAAACAGACAGGCATAGAGGCAAACAGTCAGATAAACATACAGGCAGAGAAGGAGGCAGGCCGCCAGGCAGCCATACTGCCAGACAGACAGGCAAGCAGACTCATAGGTTGACTGATGTACGTACTATGTAACAGACTTATGGACTGACGTACGTACTATGTAACTGATTTATAGACTGACATTCCAACAGACAAACATAGAAGATGGAGGAGAGAGAGAGAGAGAGATTCGGGGAGAGAGGGAGAGTTGAAGAAGGGAAGACAGGGAAAAAAACAGACACAATTTGTATAGAGAGAGAGATAGGGTCATGAACACAAGACAGACAGCGTGTTAGTTGCCACTACAACATAGTCAAGCAACCAACGCTACTTTACTAAGTTGCGTCGGCTGTTCTAATATTATACGTGTTAAACCGCATGTAATAATCAGTCAACCTATAGATACTTGTCTGAACTTGTACAGACAACGTGTCGGAGAAACTTGTTTTAGCTAAGTACTTCTTTTAACTAATAACTATCACATTATCTAAAGTCAAACGTATGCATACGACGTACCTATACACCACAATAATTAGTTAAACTGCATGTTACATATGTAAGTAGTCTGTAAACACAATTTAACATTATACGACTCAACACTCCTACAATCGTCATATTATAGCTGGCATGCCCGAAGCGACGGGTAATGGGGCAACAAGAAGCAACTTAAGTTTCGCATGATTCGAATAATATCACTATTATACAGTGCTGTATATGACATATAAACATGAAAAAATTACTTACCAGGCCGTGAATATTGATACTCGTAATACGGAGCCGAGAGAACTGTACGTATATCTTTGTGCATACGTCCATGATCCCTAGCAAACTGCGACTGGGTGTGGCTCGAGCTACACTACCCGCGTCGGGCGCATGACATAACAATAGCCTATGCAACCGCTTGCACGAAACAATTCCACCAGGGTTACATAATATAGTATACTTGTTGTGTTACAGATTCTATGTGGGGTCGTACATGTCAACCGGCCCAAAACTCGAACGGATTATATGCCCACGAACATTATTATTTGTAAGTTAACAACTTCATATTTACTCCTTTCCAAACATGTTTTATTCGTTTTATTATGCCATTACATTACACTTTCCAACAATTACCACCTTCGTGAATTGCACTCATGACTTGATTTTGACTAATGATTTGTTTTGATTTGTTTGCTCTATAATGTGTTTCAACCAACATGCAATAAATATTAAATAAAATGACTGCCGAATATTCCAAAAATGTGCATGTGTGTCGTCTACCAATCAAAAACCCTCTGATCGTATCTTTCATACAAGCTTTTTGTGTATTAAAAGATTTGTTTTTTGAAGCGCAGTATCCTGTCCTAATAACCTCTGTATGCACTTTACAATTTACCCCTGGCGCACCTATTTCTTCTTACATCTTTGTGAGAATTAATTATTACTTTTATGAACCAAATATCAAATACATTTTCGAGCACGCGTAAAAGGAAGCGTAATGCAACGAGGCCATAAAATATTGTGTTACCTGTAAACTCGCTGTTAAGGATTAAGGCACAGCTCGTAAAATATCAAAGTGCTTATTGATGCAAAATAACATCACAATATTTTGTATATTCATAACATCATAATTGTTAACTCTAACCAAATTGCATACTACCGGACATGAAATCGGAAGACGGGGGAAGGTTCACTTGTTCACCCTTTGTTTTAGCGGAGTGTGTCTCGCTAACTGTGCACTGTTCTAATGGCATATCAGCTCAACATTTTAACAGGCCTAGTATCCACACTGGCACCGCAAGATATGAGCATAGTATGTTGGTAGTTGATATAGACCGTCAGACTCTTAATTAAGATTGCATGTCCGACTCCTGGGAACTGCAAAATAAAGCAACTTGATATTGATCGTTTATCCAAGTGGAAGGTATGCTATTAAGATGTATAGTTTAGAAAGAAGTTATTTTGTTTTAAGACGACCATGAAATGTGATTATGTTTCAAAAATCAGTTTGGCCCTGCCTGAAAGATATATATATATATTTTTAACCTCAATTATACGCACGCAATCACACACGAACGCTGAATATGTGACATAACCTTTACTTTAATAAGGTATAACGCATATATTCCAGATGGTGATGAACCATTTCTGCTAAAAGGATTTGGCGTTGATAATTAATTTGCATGTTAACAAGTTCAAAAGTCGCAGTCTCTATGGTCAAGCTGAACAAAGGAGTATGGGAAAACAATTTAAGATGCTCACTGAGAACACAAGGATGACAGTCTACCATGCCTGTGTGCTGAGCACCCTTCTCTACGACCGCGAATCGTACGTGGACCGCCTACATGCGCCTCGTGCCGCCTCAACACCTTAATCCACATGCGGTGCCTCAACATCGCATCTTCAATATCACCTGGCAGGACCGTGTCCCTTACACGACATGCTGGACCGTGCTAGGATCCCAAGCATGTAAGCCTACTCACTGCTGAGCCAGAAACGTCCCCGCTCGCTGGAACTGGCATGGACGATGGCCGCTTGCCGAACGTCACGCTCTATAGACAACTCGTCAGTGAGCGAAAACATTGGGACGCACAGCCCTCAGATTAAAGGACGTCTTTAAATTAAGCGCGACCTGTAGGCCTGCAACATATCAGCTCTGAAGATTGGGAGGCAGAGGCCGAAAATCACACTGCTTTATGCCCTTACAAAAATACCACATAATGTACCATTGGATGGTGTTAGGGTGTGTTATGGTCAAGGGTATTTGAATGGTCTTCAATGGTATTTTGAATGGTCTTTGTAATTAACTCTTAATTAAGCTGCCGTTAAGAATCCCTCTAGCTGATATTATATTTCCAGCACTACCTTCCAGAGACCTGACCTTATCCTGAACATATCCATAACAACTCTTGCTGCGCCAGTATAGACAACTAGTATATCAACGAACAGCAAAGAACATTTATTAACGCATCAAAACAGTGCGCGTAAACATGCCGGAGAGCGAGACCAGTAACGTGACTCGGTGAGCCGCAATTCCACAGATCTACATATATGGATATGACGATAGACTGGCGCGACCACTTTCCTTTAAGTCCTCTTCTATTCTAAGCAAATTATAGTAAGTCAACTGACTATTAATTTTGTGATAAACAATTAAACACAATGTAAAGATGCAACAATTAACACACAAACTGCTTATGAAGTGACATAGTCTTGTAAGTACTTGGGCTTGACACGTCTGCGGACAGGTCGTGGAGTGTCGGCCGGTGTGTCGATTTCAGCAACGACTTCGTCAGTTGGAGTTGGTAGGACGGGTACCTCCAGCGGAGTAGCGATCGTCAGCGGAGTCTGAGGGGCCTCGTCGAACGAGACCACCGGGGCGTCTTCATCGGACTCGATATCACTGCCAGTGTCGTGATGGGGCGGTGGGGCTACGGTAGTTGGTCTGGAATTGGGGACTAAGTAGCACTCCGAGAGTTTCACCTTGTATGATGATGCACGAAGCTGGTGGCCGCTGAATTTTCGAATGAAACACCAGCGGTCTTCGACGGAGGTGACTAAATATCTGTCCCTCGCTGATGACTTGTTGCGATCGGATGTTATGTATACCAAGTCACCAACGTGGATTGTGTGTGTAGAAGCTTCTCTACCGCGGGGGGCTTTCGCGAGTTCACTGTGAGGGTGGTTCCGTTCCCGCGACTGTTGTTGTTCCGTGATGAGAATGCGGTCAGCGATAGGTAGCTGCGCATTAGTGAACTGATCTCTCTGGAACCACATTTCTCGTGCCGAAAGGCCTCGGCTGCGGATTCGCGAGTTGAGCCGCGAGGTAGCGACTGCTAACAGTAGTGGGGACACAGTGCCGCCGCCTGGCTCTTGTCGGAGTATTTCGTCCTCCACTTCCGCCACTGCCTTCTCTGCCACCGGATTTTTGTTGGCGTTTTTGATTCGACCGATTTCGATACTGATGCCCAATCGTTGTAGTGTTGGGTCATCTACGAGAGCGATGAATCCGGGTGCGGGATCCACCCGAACGACAGGTGATGGTCCGTCAATGGGGCGAAGTTCTATGCAAAGACGGGCGAGACTGTCACGCAAGGCGTCGTGACGTTCGTTCTCTATAACACACGTAGACGTGTAGCTAGTTACGGTTTCGCGTACGACGAAGATTAGTTGACGATTGCGTTTGATCACGTCGGCTGCAAACGAGATCCCAACGGCGTCGGGTGCGTCAGTTGAGGTCTGCTCAGTGAGCGTTGTAGGGACCTTTTTCAGCGATGCACACACATGGCACATGTCGGTTACGCGCTCGATTGTGCTGTCCAAATCTAGCGCGAAGAAACTGCGACGCACTACGACTTTTAGTTGATTTTTGGATGGATGACTCAACTTCAGATGTATCGCAGTGAGTAGACCATCCAGTACCTGGCGAGGTACGACAATTAGTTCTCTGGATGGTGCGAATGGCACGTCTTGTCGGACCACAACAACGCCGTCGCGAGCCAGTGTTGAGGTAGTTAGGTATCGCTTAACGTCTTTGATGTTGGTTAGTTTCTTTGATGGGCGAGTGCCTTGTTTCAAGTGGGCACGGACGCGGCGCAAGTCTGGGCATTCTGCTTGTGTTGATAACCAGGCCGACCTACTCGTGAATGGAAGGCGAGCAGAGCCGGATACGATGTCTTCGACGCTGATGCTACCGACGACGGACTCTTCGATACGTGATATGAATGCGCATATCTGGCAACGCGGCTCCATGCATTCCGGCGCGTTTCGGCTGGCAAAGTCGGACGGCACATTCGCGGCTCCCGAGAGATGGCGCAGAGTGACTTGGTATCTCGAGACGATCGTCAAAAACGAAGTTACGCGTGGGCTGGAGGAGAATTCTCCGCGGCATAATTTGTCGATTGCCTGGACGCATGGCTTGCTGTCCGTGAGAAGGCACGGCTTAGACTTGGACTGGATTATGTACGGGCTGAAGTGCTTAACTGCGGCTGCAATGCCGAGCGCTTCGATCTCACATGGTAGCCAAGTCACCTGGTGCTTTTTGAGTTTAGCACTGAAGAATCCTGCAAGGAGGGTTTGACCGTTGCGTGATACGTACAGAGTGGCACCGATACCGCGCTGTGTGACGGATCCGTCGGTGACGATCCACAATTGGTCATCAGGTCTTGGCAAGGTGATTGACCTGTTAGTTGACAGGGCCTTCTGGGCTGTACAGAACGCCTCGTGGAGGTTTTCGGACCAGCTTATCGGCTCCTGAGACTTCTTCCCCGCGATGTGTGATTCGAGAGGAGCGAGCACCTTGGAACTCTGCGGGATGACACGTCCCAGTACTTTGAAAGCGCCAACGAAGGAACGCAGCCCGAGAACGGTCTGTGGTGGTACACATGACGACAGTGTTGTGATACGATGGGGGCTGGCGCGTATTGTGCCTTGAGACCAAACCCAACCCAGAATGGTAGTAGATGTGGGGCAAACGCGTGTCTTCTTCGCCGACAGACGTAGATCGCATAGATCAAGGGCATCGAGAACGCGACCCCAGTTGTCTAGTAGTTCTTCGGGTGAGTTTCCTCCGCAGTACAAGTCATCGGCCAGTTTGGCCACAACTCCGTCTTGCAGAAGGTCGCCTAGTACTCTGCACATCAGTTCTTCAAGTGCGGTCTCAGAACCGGGCATCCCCATAGCGCATCTGGTGTAGACACGTACTCCACGGAATGGTGTTGCCACTCCACAGAATTTCATTGACTCCTTCGCTAGGGGGATCTGATAGAAAGCACTGGTTAGATCAGACACCACTATGTATTTCCAGCACGCGATCTTGGGGATGGGTAGAGTCAACATCTGGCATGAGTGACGGTTGTGGTTTACTGTACCTCCCAACGTCTGAGAAGGCAGTAACTAGCCTCGATCCTCCATTCGGCTTGCGAACGAGGAACGATGGGTTCTGGTACTCGACGGATATTCCGGCATCTTCCGGTCGTTGGAACACGCCAACCGCCTCCAGCTGGTCAAACTTCTCCTGCAGTTCGGTCAGTTTTTCGCGCGCGTATTGAGGACATCTTCCTTTGCGCTGAGGAGGCAGGACCGGACCCATGTTGACGACTGCCGTGAAAGGCCCCGCATGTCCATTATAGCCCACGATGCTCGGGTTGAAAACGGAGTCGTGTTGTTGATGTAGACTGCGGAACTGTCCTCGCATGCTCTCGGGTAGTTGTTTGTCGCAGTCCAACTCTATAGCTTCGGAGAAGAGGTCAGTGGTGTGGGCAATGTTACGAGTCTTCACAGCGGGTTCAGATTCGGTGTCACAGGTCGGTGACGCGACAGTGTGACGCACCTGACAAAAGTGTTCGTGGCGAAACAGCTTTAGTGGTCTGGGCAACGTGTTGACGAGTCGTATTTTGTTGCCGACGGCCTCAATGATTCCAGGCTTTGGCCAACCTTCGTTGTGTGGAGAGCTGCGTGGCTCGACTGCCAGAGTCTGGTCGTCTAGGGCTGTGGGCAACTGGAGCTCTACGAACTCACCCGGCCAAACCGTGGTAGATGGCGAGGGTGCGTGCAGCACGTATGCGTGAGCCCTGCGTACGGTGTGATATTGCTCGTTACCTGACGTTTGGAAACCGTACTGTATGACAGTGGTTTCACCGATTGTGATCTCGTGTCTGGCAGGACGAACGGATACGTCATTGGTAGACATGAACGGCGTGCCCGCGAGTACGTCCACGTCGAGATCTGCAACAACTAGCGCATCGAGTTGGAGGTCAGTTCCGTCGCGCGACAAGGTCAGGTGTGTTTCTCCGATAACGTTCAGCGGAGTAACACCATCAGCCTGCCTCGCTAGCTGTGAGCTTTTGCCGATTTTAGCTCCGATGCTTTTAGCGACTGCCTCTCTGATCATGTTTGTCTCCGCACCGGTGTCTAGTGTGAGTCGTAATGGATGATGTCGGTAAAATGACTTGAAAAATGGCGACTGTTTTGTGTTCACACGACATGCCACGGTCGACACGTCGCCAGTGCAGTCTCCGTCTCCAGCTGACTGTTCATCATCCGAGCCGTCGTCGCAGTCCACTCCGATTATATTGCGCGCTTTGGATAGGTACAACCGGTCGTTCTCAGGTAGGAACCTGCACTCGCTCAGGTAGTGCTCGTAGCTGGCACGACCCGCTTGCTTGCACAGTGGACACTGTTTGGCTCGCCGAGTGGTTGGGTTGCTTGCACTACGTTGATATCGACGAGATTGAGAAGAGCCAGACCGTTGGTTGGTGGTTGATTGTCGCATGACTTTTATTTCGGAGATAGCGGTTAGCTCATCAAGGAGAGAAGTTAATGCTTGCGATATCTCGGGTTTCAGACTTGCGAGTGTTCGGCTGCGTAATTCTGTCCCGTATCGTTGTTTCACTAGACGGGGTAGCTCAGGGTGGATTAGTTTGAGCCATTGGAGGACGATCATGTTCTCCAACGACGGGGATATGTCCTCGTTTGACGACGGTAACTCCAGGTGGTGAGATATGCCACCTCCCACGGCCAACAGGTTGTCCTCGACGAAAGCCATCAATCTCTGAAAGAGATCTTCATGACTTTCGTCCGCCTCCAGCTTGATTTCGGCGAAGTCGAGGAAGTGTGCGCCCGAGGATTGGAAGCCGAAATGTAAGCGTATTGCTTGCCAGATTGATTTTATAGAAACAGAGTTCTTTACGATTGTATTCCTCGATATAACGGGACAGAAATTGGCGATTTGGCCAAGCATTAGGTCAAGGTGCGTGACCTTTTGTGTGGCCGTACGCCGACTAGCCGCAGGGACGTTTTCGTCATCATCGGTTAGACCCCGCAACGGGGTGGAATTCGTCTTCTTTTTCCATTCGGATTGGTCAAGCAAAAATGTCGCGAAATTGGCGTCTAGCGATAGTGTGTATTGTATATTTTGTCGCCAGTTCTCAAACGACGTCAGAGTTTCATGCTTTGAGAGTGACCACTGCTTCGGTGCTCTCTGTGCCATGACAGTGACTGACGCTCCGGTTTATAAAGGTTCAAAGCTTTGCCAGTGTAACCTACGTACTCTGTCTCGTTGTGCCTTTTGTTTGGCTATGGTTACGAGTGTCACTTGTGAGGCGTTTCTTAGGGTACACTGCGAACAGTACCGCTGCCACCACGCCAGTATAGACAACTAGTATATCAACGAACAGCAAAGAACATTTATTAACGCATCAAAACAGTGCGCGTAAACATGCCGGAGAGCGAGACCAGTAACGTGACTCGGTGAGCCGCAATTCCACAGATCTACATATATGGATATGACGATAGACTGGCGCTGTTATATTTTACATTATAAGCTAATAATTTCTCTGAATTTCTAATTTCAGTTGTAGCTTAGTTAAGTGCTTAATTCTTTATAAATGTTGTAGTCTTCAACATTTCCACATGATTTCCATATTATTTGTTTGTAATTAATTTTTCTAATGACTTCTTTCTGGATCGTTTCTCTTTTTTTGAACGAAACAAATTTATCGACGATGCACTAAATTTCACTCTAAACACCTTTTGAATGAAATTCAAACGGCATTTATGTGGGCAACAAAACCAATGCTTCTATTCTGGGATATACGGTAAGCTCAAACAATTATGAGGCTGACGAAAACATGAGACTAGCTCTCCAATCCCAGCCTCTCTCTCGAAATTTCCAGAATTAAAAAGGTATATTCGCTCTCGATTTTTGAAGATTGTTTTTTTTAAATACTGCTACGGGGTTGGGGTTGACGCTACATTTTTATTCTGTCTGTTAGACGCTATCGTCGTGATTCCTTTTGACCTGTTGTCTATTTAATTGCACTTGCGATCGCAGTGATGGAAACGATAAACATTGCTATTGTTGGCCATTCCTTTGTTCGCTGCCTTGCGGCTTTCGCGCTGACGCACAGGTCCATGAACCTCGCTTTGGATGAGAGTTATCATGTTACCTTCATTTCGAGAGGGGGTTTGAAAGTGCAGCAACTATACACACTGACGCATGATATTTTAAATGTCAGTAGGGATGTAGTTTTCATCGAAATTGGGACGAACGATTTAATGAATTGTGGACATATTGAAGTTGGCGATAAAGTGTTGGCTTTCGCAACGTATTTAACTGTGATGGCAGGGGTCCGTCGCGTTGTAATCTCGCAAATGTTGTATCGTGATGCTAGCGCATCTGTTTCTCCAGTGGATGCCGATTTTAACACCAGGGTTTTTCTATATAATAAGTATATGCACGAGGCCACCAAATGTTTTGACACTGTTGATTTCTGGTCGAATCATGGCGTGTGGTCTGACTGGAAGCAGTACCTACTTGATGGTGTACATTTTAATGACGAGGGAAATATAAAATATTTCAACAGTGTTCGAGGGGCAGTTGTTGCCGCGGCGAATAAGTTGTAAAGTTGTTAATGCCGGAGGTGTTTTTTTTTGACAGATAAAGTTTGACAATTTCTGACAATTGGTTTGGATTTACTACTGCTTAACAAATGTTTGATGGTGTGGCCGTATAAATGTTCTGCCACAAGGCCTAGGGCTGTGCCCCTGTGAGCCGTGTACATGTTCTGCCATTATGGCTGTGCCCTTGTGGGCCGTATAAATGTTCTGCCATTATGGCTGTGTCTTGTGGGGCGTTTAAATGTTCTGCCACTGGATGTGCCCTTGTGGGCCGTGTAAATGTTCTGCCATTATGGCTGTGCCCTTGGGGGCCGTGTAAATGTTATGCCATTCTGGCTGTGTGCCCTTGGTGGCCGTGTAAATGTTCTGCCATTATGGCTGTGCCTCTGGCGGCTGTGTACATGTTTTGCCATTCTGGCTGTGTGCCCTTTGTGGCTGTGTAACTGTTCTGCCATTCTTGGGATACCCTCTGTGGCTTTGTAATTATTTGTTCCGTTGCAATTCCTTAGTTACAGAGGTTGGCATTATTACCCATACGCTTTTATGACTATCCTGGTTTTGGTTTTATGGTACAGAACATACTGTTGGTGGCAGTACATATTAATGCAATTACAGTGTGTAACGTTTGTATATTTGTGTTTCGTTCCTACTTTGGCCTGCTTCCATATTAGCTAGTATGAATTTACCTAGCGGTATGAGTTCATTATATTGTTCATTATAATATATGACCCAGTGTCTGCCCGGCTTTCCTTTCTCAATGTTTCAGAATGCCTCCAAAACGTAAACGTTCTACAAAAGCGCCAGCTCGTTATCGCGAGACAGTCGTGGGACCTCCTCGCAAACGAGCCGGGACAGTTGATGGGGACTGGCCCGAGGAAAGGACATCCACAGCCATGGCGATGGTTCCACCAGCCCCAGTGTTGTCAGCACCTCCTCCAACTGGCGAGATTGGCATCCTACGTGACCAGATGCAGTCTATGCAGGAACAGGTGGAATCAATTCGGGAGGCGGTCATGGGGATGGCTGCATCCTCTCAGGTAGCGAGGGAGGCGACCCCAGTGGCAGCTGCATTAGCAACACCAGCAGCAGCCGGGTCAGCAGCAGCGGCTGGGTCAGCGGCAATGGTCGCTGAGTCGAGCATGGGTGAGCTATGTGAGGAATTACCTCAATACCCCTCTAACATGAGGGCATTGGCAGCAGTACCGCTTTGTAGCCTGGTGGACCAAAAGATTAAAGACAGAATTTGGTCCAACCAATATATTGATTTGGCTTTACTAATTAGTGACGCAGCGCATGAAACAACATATATGTCTCACCTTTGATCAACCTCGGTCGCAGGTCATCAAGAAAATTGCTAACATCGAGCAGTGGTCAGATGCTTTTATCATTGTCATGGCCATATATACACAACACTGCCCATTAGAGACACAGGCTATCATGAAATACATGCAGATCATCCGGACCATGGCTTCCAATTCCCCCCCCAAGGTTTTTCATACATATGACAGGGACTTTAGGAAGTTGAGGGTACACTTCACCATGCCGTGGTGTACGTTACATCGGGAACTCCTCCATTTGGCTAGCAAGATCATAGGAAATCAGAGTCGTCCCTTTCCCCAGTTGAGACAGCCAGACGACAGCCCTTTCCCACCGGCTACTGCTTCGCCTACTGCAGTGATGGGCGTTGCACCAATCAGAAATGTACCTTCGCACACCGATGCCCATCTTGCAATGGACAGCATGCAGTGTCACAGTGCCATGGTAGTCGTCCGGCCACCCCATTCAAACGCCCTGCCACCCCCTTCCATCGCCCTGCCACCCCCTTCAAACGGCCTGCTTTCACCGGCATCCAACCTCCCAACGCCAATCCACGCCGCCCGGCTATGGCAGCTCCTACAGGAAAGTAGGTATGAACCAGCCTTGACGGAGGAAATTTGCCAAGGATTTACCCATGGATTTCCACTTTCTTTTCAAGGCGATCTAAGCCATAGGACAGTACCATACAACCACCCATCTCTCCTAGCAAACCTTTCAGTGGCAAGAGACATGATTATGAAAGAATGTACTTTAGGTCGTATTGCAGGCCCCTTCGAATTAATCCCAATTTTTAACTTGGTTATATCACCATTAGGGCTTATTCCAAAGGCGGAGAAAGGCAAGTTTCGGATAATTCACGACTTATCATTTCCAAAGGGAAATTCAGTTAATTTTGGAATCCCAAAAGAGTGTTGTTCTGTAACATATGAGGATTATGACTAATTTGTTTCATTGCTGACATCAGTGGGTCGTGGTTGTTTTATTGCCAAAGCTGATATTGAATCTGCATTTCGGATTATTCCGGTTCATCCTAGAGATTATCATTTTTCATTTGATGGTCAATATTATTATGATAAATGCCTTCCAATGGGTTGGTCCATTTCGTGCACAATTTTTGAACAATTTAGCTGTGCCTTGCAGTGGATTCTACAAACAAATTTTCACGTTATGCATATGTCTCACATCCTGGACGATTACATTTTTCTCTCGCCATCTCAGTCGATTTGCAACTTCTATCTGCAGCAATTTTTCTTTATGGCTAATTGGTTGTCAATTCCGATCAAGCATAACAAAACTGTGTTGCCATCTACTTGTGTGGTTGTTCATGGTATAGAAGTAGACACTGTAAAAATGGAGGCTAGGCTCCCACAGGACAAACTTGAAGCAGCGAGTGAGTTAGTCAAGTCCTTTAGTCACCGTAAAAAGGTTACCTTGCGAGAACTACAAAGTCTCCTTGGAACATTACAATTCTGTTGTAAAGTAATAATTTCCGGCAGACCATTTCTCCGAAGGTTGCATGACTTAACCCAGGGCAAAGTTAAGCCTCATTTTCACATACGCCTGGGTAAGGAGGCACGGCTAGACTTAGCTGCGTGGTCTATTTTTCTGGAGAACTTTAATGGGTCATCACTTCTCATTAATGATCAGTGGCTGTCTTCAGAAAAGCTTGAATTATTCACAGACGCTTTAGGTCTGGGTTTTGCTGCTCTATTGGAAAGCCAGTGGTTTCAAGGTCATTGGCCTTTGTCATGGCAGAACTTCAATATTGCTGAAAAGGAATTATTTCCTATCGTACTTGCCTTGTACTTGTGGCCGCAAGTTCTGAAAGATAGGAGACTGCTTGTGCTATGTGACAATGAAGCAGTGGTACATGTTATCAATAACCAAACGAGTAAAGACAAACAACTGATGTCACTTATCCGTAAGTTGATTGTAGCACTCATGAAAAAAAACTTGATTTTAAGAGCAAAACATGTCCCAGGTAAACAGAATAGAATCGCTGATGCGCTGTCTCGGTTTCAGGACACGCCAGAACTGCGCAGGCAATATGGCCTCGAGCCAGTGCCGTCAGTCATCCCGTCGGATCTCCTGCCTTGGTAACTGTCGTTCAACATTTGTTAGATGCTTCCTTGTCTGACCTCACCACACAGGCTTATCAAAAAAGTGTTACAATGTTTCACCAGTTCTGCCAATCTGAACTTCACCTCACACACTGGTTTCCAGCAAAAACACCAGCAATAATTTCTTTTATAGCATTTTGTTTTCAAAAAGGTTATGCGCCATCATCCATTACCAGTGTGATTTCAGCAATTTCATACCTGCATAAAATGCACACTTTTGCAGATCCAGCTGCTACATTTGTTGTTCGAAAATTATTGCATGGGGCTGCAAAATTGAGGTCATCAGGTGATCAGCGGGCACCAGTCACAAAATCGGTCTTGCACAAGTTGGTTTGTTCTACACCACACACCTCATATGTTGCTATTATAACAACATTTTAACTTCGGCCATGTATTTACTAGCCTTCCATGCCTTCCTTCGAATAGGGGAAATTGCAGTGACTTCTACTGCAAAAATCGGTCAAGTCTTGCAGGTGAGCCAACTGGCAGTGACGACTAATGGCTGTACAGTGGTGTTTTATGCATACAAGCATTGTCATGGCCCGCCTGTGACTTTAGCTATTCCAGCACATATCGAGTCACCATGTTGTCCAGTTAAAGCTATGCGATCATATTTGGCATTACGAGGCAATTCGCCAGGTCCGCTCTTTATTTTTCCAGGAGGAGCTCCAGTTACAAAATCGTTCTTTGCTACTCAGCTAAAAAAAGTCTCTTACATGGGCAGGTCTCTCGACTTTATGCTATAAAGGTCATAGTTTTCGGATAGGCGCTGCAACAGCAGCTGCAATGCAGGGGATCTCGGACGACGAAATCCAGCGCCTGGGACGGTGGAAATCCCAAGCTTTTCAAAAATATATTCGAATTCCAATGTTGCAGTTGCAGTGACCTCTTTTTGTTTTGCAGTGGTTATGCTCACATAAGGTGGCAGGTGCACAAAATATGCTTTCTACTTAGGTGGGGCATATGGGGCAGCAATGCTTGTATTCATTCATTTCGGAAAAAAACGGAAAAATGTTGCATAAATTTTGTCTGCTGAGGTGGGGCATTCCATGTAATGTAAGCACCATTTCGGCTACACAGTTAATATGTCAACTAAATCCGGTAAATATCAGTGTCGTGTTACACTCCTGGTAGAGAAATACTCCTTGTTTTGGCTATGTTTCACGGATGCTTTCTGCTCAGGTGGGGCATTCCGTGTGAAATAGAAATGTTTTATATACACTTTCGGTGGTTAATATAGACCAATACTGTGTAGCACTTCAGTTACCGAAATGTGTGGATTCCTAATGTGTTAGGCGGGGCATTACATTTAGCCTTCACAATTGTTGTTTCCAAACCGATGGCTATGTTAATTATACGCATAATGTGTAACGCTTCAGGTACTAAATCATTGTAGGATTAATATGTTGTGGCGCGTGCTTTCTGCTGAGGTGGGGCATTCCATGTAGCATAACATTTTTGTTTACACACATGATGGATATTATATAGTAATAATGTTTAGCACTTAAGGTGCCGGTATATACTTTCGTGTGGTTTTCATGTATAGCATGAATGCTTTCTGCTTAGGTGAGGCATTCTAAGTGGCAGTAACACTGTTCGCAGTAACACAGGTTATCTAAGTTCGTGCTAATTGCCATTGGACACACGTGTGGACTAATGTGTTGTTACCAATGTTTTTACACAAAAGCTCATAGTATTAGTAGGTAACATCCATGCTTTCTACTGAGGTGGGGCATGATAGGTACTGTTTTGATGAATAGTTGTTACATTCTGAGTGTAACTGCTGCAATTTTGCTTAGTGACACGGAATCCGGTGGGGTGGGGGGAGCCATTCTGAAAATTAGTTATTACAGAATTGGCCTGGTGTGGTTGGTTCCCCCACCTTTGCTGTCAGTTTTGTGTATTTGTTATGACATGTATAACTAGGTATCGACATTGTATATTATTGTAGTTATGTAATCTAGTTATACATAAAGAGTTGGCTTACTATTAAGCTATTATACAAACATACATCTGACTTGTGTTATCAGCAAACAAGCCACGTTTCCGAGTCACGGAGTCACAACTTTATTTGGTAGTGTTGTCCCGCATAAAAACACCTTTTGAATGAAATTCAAACGGCATTTATGTGGGCAACAAAACCAATGCTTCTATTCTGGAATATACGGTAAGCTCAAAAAATTATGAGGCTGACGGAAACATGAGACTAGCTCTCCAATCCCAGCCTCTCTCGAAATTTCCAGAATTGAAAAGGTATATTCGCTCTCGATTTTTAAAGATTATTTTCCCACCCTCCTACCCCGTCCACACCTGAGTATTTATATGGCTGGTGGTGTTTTTTACTTATTTGTGTGTTTCTGCATGCAATTTTAAATACACGGTTTATATTAAGTTACAGTGTATGCATAATTGTGTTCTGTGCCATCATTGTTTTCTCTTATATCTCTTGCAACTATAGCCATGCATTCTGTAGCATAGTTTGTCTTACGAGATTCTGGCTAATGATAATAGTACACTGTGTATATGATACATCTTCTAAGGGGTTTTAGGGCGGGGACATGTGCACATGTACCTAACGCTTTCCCCTTGTATTTGAATCACAGAATTTCACACATGTAAGTAAGATGGTGGGTTTCCTCCACCTGTGTGTGGTTGGTTCCCCCACCTTTGCTGTCAGTTTTGTGTATTTGTTATGACATGTATAACTAGGTATCGACATTGTATATTATTGTAGTTATGTAATCTAGTTATACATAAAGAGTTGGCTTACTATTAAGCTCTTATACAAACATACTAGTCACTAAACCGTTTAGACGGACAGATATTTTATAATTATTTATCTTTTATTTTTTAGTATTATCTCAGTACACGTTTTAAGTGTGGGTGTGTTTCTTAATAACTACTTGACCGTTTTATCAACTCTAAACCACTACCACTCGAGTTGGTGACATGGCAGGCTCCGTACGACATACCTCTACAAGATGCACTTTTAGATGTACCCTGTTCATGATTTTATGTCTGCAGATAACTTTTAGGTTTTTAAATGATCCCAATTTAAAAAAATTGGAGAGTTTCCAGAGCAACACAAACGAGACCTATGTCAACGCCAAAGCTAGACAAGACATCCATTCTGTCACGTCCTACTACATTTATAGTCCCATATGGAAAACCATAGCCCAATTGAAATGTCTCAAATCCAGCACCTCCACTGGATTACTGATCACTCCTCTACCGTATAAACCCAGGACAACAACAAAATTCTCCATTCTTCTATGCATCATGCTCTCAGGAGATGTTCAACTAAATCCAGGCCCCTCTAAATGTCACTCATGTAAGAAATCACTAAGGTCTAATGCACTCATCCTAACTTGTAATGATTGTAATAAATCCACACACATCAAATGCGCCAGGATATCCAGACAAGAATTTAACAACACTTACAGAAACCAAAATGTACCATGGCACTGTTCAAATTGCTCAGCACCGTGTGGCATTTGCCATGGAGATGTCCTAAATGACCATAAAGCAATTCAGTGCGACCACTGCCTAAACTGGATCCACTCACAATGCTGTGCAATAGATGACAATGAATACAAACGATTAATAAATTCCTCATGTTCGTGGGCCTGCCCCGAATGCAACAACTTCAACTTCACAAATTCTTTCTTCAGAGATACAGAAATCCCAACGGCAAATCCCTTTTATCCACTGGACAGTAACTGTCATAACCTAAACGAAACCACCAACAACAATACAACTAATAGCAAGAAAGCATATAGACCAAAAAAGAGACCAAACTTCAGATGCATCCTCATAAACTGCCAAAGCGTTAAAAAGAAAGCCTCAGACATCGAAGCACTAAACAATCTGCATAACCCAGACATCATCTGTGGCACTGAATCATGGTTAGATCCCTCAATAAAAAATGGAGAAATATTCCCAAGCAACTTTAACGTCTTTAGAAAGGACAGAGAAACAGACACTACTGGAGGGGGGGTATTTCAAATATCAAAAGATGACCTCATAACAAGCCACCTACCAGACCTAGACACTAACAGTGAGAGCATTTGGACTGAAACCCAGATAACAGGAATGAAACCAATAATCATGTGTACCCTCTATCGTCCCCCAAATGACTCTCATGGAACTCAAATCGAAGAACTAGACCTAGCCCTTTCTAAATTAGGTAACAAGATCAACACACATAATGTCATCATTACTGGCGATTTCAACCTCCCTAACATCAATTGGGAAATTCACCAAGTCACAACTAACAATGGATACAGTACAGCTGCTGCCAATAAATTACTCTCTCTTACAGAGGAACATGGTCTGATCCAACATGTCAAGGAACCCACGCACAGACAGGGAAATGCCAACAATATTTTAGATCTTGTCTTCACCAATAGACCTGGGTTAATAAAGAAGATAAATGTAGTAGACGGAATAGCAGACCATAGCACAGTCATTATTGATGTAAACATTTCGCCCAAACGCAAACATCGTCCAAAACGTAAAGTCTTCATTAGAAATAAAGCCGACAATATTAACATCCAGAAATCTCTTGAAAACTTTACACATGAATACTTCTCTCAAAACCAAAACATGACTGTCAATGACAAGTGGAATCTTGTTTCCACGAAAATCATCAACATTATGAACCAATATGTACCGCACCGACTTACTACTTCAAGACACAATCTTCCCTGGTTCAATAAAGATTTAAAGAAAATGTGCAAAATAAAGAAACAGCTATATAACAAAGCAAAAAGAACTAGAAATCCAGAAGACTGGAAAGAATTCTGTGACATCAGGAGAAACATGCATAAACACCTTCGTTCTGCTAGACTATCCTACATAAGTCAATTCCTGACAACAACAATAACAGAGAAACCTAAATCATTTTGGAGCTTCATTTCTAAACTTAGACAGGATAACCAGGGTATTGGGGACCTTAACATTGCTGGTAACATCATTAGCGACGACAAACATAAAGCAGAAGCCTTAAACAATCAGTTCCAAAGTGTCTTCACACACGAAGGAAATTCCACCCTACCAGATATGGCCAGAAGTCCACATGGAGAAATCCCCAAACTAACAATTACACTTAAAGGAGTACTTGATCAACTTTCCAAAATTAACATTTCTAAATCGCAAGGACCAGATGGCATTCCACCATGGTTCTTAAACAGATATGCCTCTCATCTAGCACCAGTAATACATGACATTTTCCAATCATCTGTTGACTCTGGACAAGTCCCCAATACCTGGAAAGAAGCCAATGTAACAGCAATTTTTAAGAAAGGAAGTAGAGCAGAAACATCTAACTACAGACCAATATCCTTAACACCTGTGGTTTCTAAACTTCTTGAACACATCATACATAGTCACATTATGAAACATCTTGAACAGCACCACATTCTAACTGACCACCAACATGGCTTCCGTGCCAAAAGATCAACTGAAACACAATTAATTCAAACAATCCATGACATAAGCAAATCACTTGATGAGAAGAAATCTGTAGACATGGCCATCCTTGACTTCACCAAAGCATTCGATAAAGTTCCACATAAAAGATTAATCCACAAACTCAAACACTATGGCATCACAGGCCCAATATCATCATGGATAAATAGCTTCCTTACAGGAAGAACTCAACAGGTCGTTATAAATGGATCTAAGTCAACATCAACTCAAGTCATTTCTGGGGTACCACAGGGCACAGTACTGGGGCCCCTACTTTTCCTACTTTACATAAATGACCTGCCAGACAATCTTTCCTCAACTGTTCGCCTTTTTGCAGACGACTGCCTGTTATATTCACCGATTAAAACTGACCAAGACACATCTGTCCTCCAAAACGATCTGCTCAAACTTGAGAAATGGCAACACACGTGGCTTATGAAATTCAACCCCACTAAATGTTATACAATGACAATAGCCTCAAGAAAACCGACACCAAATCTCTACACATTCTGCGGACAACAACTTAAATCTGTTGAATCACACTGTTATCTTGGCATACATATATCAAATACATTAAATTGGACAATACAAAGCAACTCGGTCACAAAAAAAGCACAACAGACATTGGGAATGATTAGAAGAAATTTAAATAAATGCCCAACCCAAATCAAGTCCATAGCCTACACAACCCTTGTCCGCCCCATACTTGAATATGCGTCAGCATCATGGGATCCACATTGCCTAAGAAATATCAAACTCATAGAAAGAACCCAGAGACAAGCCGCCAGATTTTGTAAGAACAACTATTCTAGAGAGCCTGGAACGGTAACACAACTCCTTAAAGATCTCCAGTGGGACACCCTCCAATCACGAAGAAAAACCCAAAGACTTAGCATATTATATAAAATGGAACATAACCTCATAGATATCCCACTAGATCAATACACCAAACGCAACACCAGATGCTCACGTAAACATAATAAACAGTTAGTACAAATCAGGCACTCGACAAACATATTTGGAAACAGCTTTTTCCCAGTCACAATAAAAGAGTGGAATTCTCTACCTCCAAGCATTGTATCAAGTACGTCACTGAATTCATTCCAGATTAGCCTAGCCCAACATGTAAAAAATTAATCCATAAGAGCCACCATGCGCACTGGCGTGATGTGTCCATAGGACATTTTGCCAGTCAAAATACAGATAGATACATACATCTGACTTGTGTTATCAGCAAACAAGCCACGTTTCCGAGTCACGGAGTCACAACTTTATTTCGTAGTGTTGTCCCGCATAAAAGATATTCCAGCATTCTAGCTGTTACTGTTTTATTTTTCAGTGTGTTATTCCAGTCTATCTTTGCTAAATATTTCCTTATGTCCTTTTATCTTCCTTTGTGAAAACTTCTCCTGTACTGCTTTTTATTATTCCTTTCTGATTTTATACTTTGATGGTAAAATGTATGTTGATGTGATCGCTAAATATATATACTCCACGCAGTGGCTCACATATCTTGACATTGTCAACTAATTCATTCTGTGACAGGATAAAACTAAGTCTAACGTACGTGTGTATTTGTGTTTGTTTGTGTGCGGTGAACGGTGTTTGCTGTGTGTGTGCGCGCGCGTGTGTGTGTGCGATAAAACAGATAACTTTTTCGAGTTGTAAGACTAAACACGAGATGGCACCACCATTGGCATTGCCGACGTTAGGAGATAGGCGTGTTTGAGCCCGAGACGTATACTTAGTTATTAAGCGTTTAAGAAATCAACTGTGAGTTTGTTCTATATTGTTATTTATCAGTATTTGTGCTGGGTTGGTATGATTAACAGCAGCACAGTTGTTAATGTTATCAAATAGCCAAATTAAACTGTTTCCATAAATATGTTTATATAAACGCCCTGTTATCGCCCAATGGTAACGTGATTGCTGTCACACTCACAGTGTCAGTGTCAAGTCTGTGAGTGAGTCACATATATACATGTTTCTGGCTCAAACCAGACTCAGAGAAGCACCTACAACGTGGATGCTGCTAATACTAATTTAGCCATTTTATGCTAGTTAAGTGAAGGATTGCCGTTTTCTCATATAATCAGCCAGCTACTGTCACATTGTCAATGTGACAGACATAGAATGATAGATCATCCCTGCCATTGATCATCTGCAGTTACAAAATACGGATCCATTTAGCAAAACTTTAGGTTTGTTTAAAACGGAATATTTAGATTGAAGGAGTGATCATAGGACGGCCCAGTGTATCAGTCAACCAGAAGACGAAAACCAACGCAATACTTATGACACAATTTTCAATGAATTGGATATTGCTCTGGTTTTCACACTGTTTGCTGTAGTTAGGTACATTACAAAAAAATTCAAAATTGATATATAATCATTTAAACACTTCTATGTGATAGTGTATGCTATGTAGTTTACAACCCTTTTTGAAATTTTAAAATATCTCTATTATTAACAAAGTAAATCCACTTTTTAGTGTCTGAAAAAAGGGTCATTGTGTCTATAGGATTCATGTCCATTTCTTGTGATCTGGAGCTCTTTCGAGGCTATATTTGGCGGAGATAGATCGTAGAAATTGGTGGTGCAGAAAAGTTGATAAACAAGTGGAATTACTGATTGATAAGTATTATTCTTGCCTTAATATCATTCATAAAGTTGCAATAAACATATATTGAGTAGCAGTTGTGCTTAAAGTTAGTTAGTTATAGTATTTTAGAATACCTTAGTATAGTGAGTGATAATAGGGTAACTCACTTAGGCTTCGATAATTTGAAAACAAGATTTAACAAACCTGATTATGTGGTAGAATATATAGGAGATAAAGTAACAACCATCAAACTACTTACATAAGATAATATCTGTGTAAGCCAGTACTTGCTAGATATTTTGATTAGGTAGCATTGTTGTTAAAATTAAGCAAGGGCGATAGTCGGGCGGCGTAACCTAAATAAATAAAGCAGCCTAACGTAACGTAATTGATTGTATTTAAATTAGGTCACTACCGGTAATGTTAGCGTTCGTGTCAGGATAAATAGTTGGCTGTGTAATTGAAATTTGTAACCTAAAGTGTGCTGTAGTACACAGGAAACAGTCTTTATAAAGACTAAGTTAGTTAAGTTATTAAATAATTTCTGATCGGGATATGGCGCCTTGCAAGCGGCAAGTCAAGGCAAAGCGACACTTGGTGTGCGATCACTGCCACAGCTGGGTAGATTTTGCATTGTCCGGCTGTGGGAAGTCATGGGCAGAAACCATGGAGGAAGGATTCACCTTTCAGTGCATTGGGTGTTGGAAGGTGGAGTGTCTGCAGAAGGAGATAGTTAGGTTGACAGATATTGTGAAGGGAATGGAGATGGGAATTAGCAAGGAGGCAGGTCGAATGGAGAGAGACGACAGGGAGAGAGGTGAGAATACTGCAAGACTGAAGGAGAATAGCAGTGGCAAGAAAACTGAGGAAAGGAGATTGAGAGGAGGGAAGGTGATTGGAGGAGAAGAAATTGGAAAATCGACAACAGAAAACGTGACAAGCGTGAAGGTGACAGGGAAGAAAGTGACCGTAGAGAAGGAGGGAGGGAAGATGGGAAGGGAGAGGAGAGAGGAAAACGAGATGGGACGAACGAAGAAGGGACGAAAGGAAGTGAGAGAAAATGTGATAGAAGAGAAGTCGATAAAAGGGAAGGTGACAAGAGAAAAAGCGACAGGAAAGAATGGATCGGAAGAGAATGTGACAGGAGAGAAGACGACAGGGGGGAAAGACAACAAGCAGACAGATGCAAACCGAAGAAGGAGCTATTCTAAGGCAGTGATAGAGGGGGCAATGAGGAAAGAGAGGGTGTTTATGGGCGACTCCATTATGAGAAAGACGGACAAGGCACTGAGCGAGGGGAAGGACATCGTTGTTTGTTTACCGGGGGCTAGGATTGAACATGTAACTGACAGGGTAGAGAAGGTATTGGGACATGGCAAGGGGGGGTCTATACTGGTACATGTAGGAACAAATAATGCAGACAGGGAGGGAACAACTGCGATAGTACAGAAGTATAGACAGTTAGTGAGGAAGCTACAGAAGACGAGAGTTGAACAGGTTATTCTGTCAGGAATTTTGCCAGTAATGGGAGGAAGGGGGGCAACGTATAGAAACTGTAAGAGGATGGCGATCAACGTACTAGTTGAGCAGATGTGTGACGAAGAGGGGGTGGGATTCACAGATTTATGGGGATACTTTGTTGGGAGGGAAGATATGTACATGAGAGATGGCCTCCATCTTAGTGGAAAGGGGGCAGCAGTTTTCTCAGAGAACCTGCTGCGATCTGTTGACAGTGGGACAGGTTGTATCTATTTAAACTAGATTCGCAGGGGGGACTCACAGAAAAGCCTGAAAATGGAGGCATAGATAAAGACAGCACAAATAAATCAGCAAATAACAGTGTGGAAAACTCTTCTGAAGCTGGATATAAATGTGTTTGTTTAAATGCAAGGAGTATAGTAAACAAAAGAAATGAACTAAACATTATGGTAGAAGATATTGACCCTCATATAATAGGTATAACCGAATCCTGGACCACCACCGATATATCAGATGCTGAATTGGGACTGACAGGATATGTAATGTTTAGAAAAGATAGAATAGGAAGAAAGGGAGGTGGAGTTATTTTATATATTAAAGAATCTATTCAGGCTTATGAAATAAAATTAGAAAGAGAAGCAGATTGCGAAGAAGCTGTTTGGTGTAACATAGTTACAGGAAACTCAACGTTAACAGTTGGGTTAGTTTATCGAAGTCCAAACATAAGCATAGAAGAGAATGAAAAAATACAAAACGCTATAAGGGAAGTAAGCAAACGGGACTGTATTATTATGGGGGATTTTAACCACGGGCATATACAATGGAAATCTCTACAGAGTATGGGGAGTGAGGACCACAAGTTTTTAGTTTTAGTTCAAGATACATTCCTTTCTCAACATGTGCTAGAACCAACCAGGGGTGAGAATGTGTTAGACATAGTTTTGTCCTCACAGAATGAATTAGTTGACAATGTCAAGATATGTGAGCCACTGGGGAGTAGCGATCACAACCAGATACATTTTATCATCAAAGTAAAATCAGAAAGGAATAGTAAAAAGCAGTATAGGAGAAATTTCCACAAAGGAAGGTATAAGGACATGAGGAAATATTTAGCAAAGATAGACTGGAATAACACACTGAAAAATAAGACGGCAACAGAATGCTGGAATGTATTAAAGAGTGAAATTAAGTGCATAGTCGATAAATTTGTACCCTTCAAAAAACAAGGAAAACGGTCCAAAAAGAAACACTTATCGAAAGAAGCCATTAGAAAAATTAAGTACAAACAAATGATGTGGAAGTCATACAGATGTACTGGAAATGATGAAGACTACAACAGTTATAAAGAAGCACTTAACCAAGCTACAGCTGAAATTAGAAATTCAAAGAGAAGCTATGAACAACAATTAGCTAGTAATATAAAACATGACAGCAAGAGTTTTTATGCGTATGTTCGAAGCAAACAGAAAGTTCAAGATAAAGTCGGTCCTCTAGAAGATAGTGCTGGAAATATAATATCAGAGGGATTCTTAATGGCAGAAGACCTGAATGAGTACTTTAGTTCAGTGTTTACCAGGGAAGATATTAGTTCACTGCCAGTACCAGAGGCTAAGTTCAAGGGGGCAGATTCAGATTATTTAGGACAATTAATTGTAACCCCGGAAATGGTAGGTAAGAAAATAAGGGCTATGAAGGATAATAAATCACCTGGAGTGGATGGTATTCCACCCAAACTACTATTGGAAATTGTAGAACAAATTAGCATACCGCTTGCAACAGTTTTCAACTTGTCATTAGAAGAGGGAGTGGTTCCTTTAGAATGGAAAGAAGCAAACATTATACCGTTATTCAAAAAAGGTTCGAGAAACAAGTCAGAGAACTATAGACCAGTGAGTTTAACATCAGTGATTTGTAAATTGTTAGAAAGACTAATTAAAGATCACATGGTGGATTTTCTTGTTAAACAAAACTTGATAAACCCATCTCAACATGGTTTTTTTAAAGCGAGGTCATGCTTAACAAATATGTTATGTTTTTTGGAAGACATCACTAAGTGGGTAGATGAGGGATCACCAGTAGATATCGTCTACTTAGATTTTCAAAAAGCTTTCGACAAAGTACCACATCAAAGATTACTGCTTAAACTAAAGGCCCATGGCATAGGAAATGGTATAATAAACTGGATAGAACAATGGTTGATTGACAGAAGACAACGTGTAGTAGTTGATGGGGAGGCTTCAAACTGGAAATCAGTATTGAGTGGGGTACCACAGGGATCAGTATTAGGTCCTATATTATTCTTAATATATATCAACGATTTGGATGATGAAATAACAAGCAAGGTGTTGAAATTTGCGGATGATACAAAAGTGTTTAGAAGGATTAAAAGTGATGGAGATAGACAGCATTTACAAGATGATCTTGACAGGTTGATCAAATGGTCTGAAAAGTGGCAAATGCAAAAATCATTTAGAATATTGTATTCAAGCGTGGAGGCCATATCGCAGGAAGGACATAGATATGCTAGAAAGAGTGCAGAGGAGAGCAACTAAAATGATACCAAAACTGAGGGATCTTAGTTACGAAATACGCCTAAAAAAATGCGGTTTAACAACACTAGAGACCAGGAGATTGAGAGGAGATCAGATAGAAGTGTTTAAAATATTGAAGGGTTATGAAAATATTGATAGAAATATTTTTTTCTCAGTTAAGAAAGATAGAAGGACCAGAGGACATGAACTTACATTGGCAAAGGAGCAGAGTAGATTGGATATAAGAAAGTTTTCATTTTCACAAAGGACTGTAAATGAATGGAACAGATTACCTGCTGATTGTGTGGGTGCTAGTAGCGTGAATATGTTTAAAAATAAAATCGACACATACCTCAGACGGGCGGGATACACATAGATAAAAGGGTCGGACTCTCGATAAGCCAAAGGGCTTCCTTGTCCACCTGCCACCTAGAGTTAATTCTCTGGGTGGCAATCTTGTTAAATCTTGTGCAGACTGTGCTGCCACCATGTGGCACTGAATATAGGCAAAACATTACATAATCTGTTCTAATGAAGATATTCAAGTAAAGTAAAATATTATGACCCAAAAATGTTGACCTTGTACTGTGACCTTGACATGACCTATTTATTTGACCTTTAATGACTGTTGACCTATATATGCTGACAAGTGACCTAATTAAATGATTATGTGTGACACATGGGCTTGGTATGATTATAAAGTGTTAGAATGGAACATTTATGTACACATTGACTATAAAGTAGCATATTAAAGCATGAACCAATAGTGAGGTAACTTGTTTTTAAAACATGACCTTTGACCTAATTGCATGTATGATTGTGCAATTTATTTTAAACTAATAATTATAGTATGTTGTGCTAGCAAATTAAAAGTAACTAAATGTTTAACCATGACCTTGATACGATCTAGATAATTGACCTTGAATGAGCACCGACCGAGCATGGACTTAGTAACTTTATAAATCCTTGTAATTTATCACATATACTTATTAACCATAATTTTGGGGATAAAATGGCATATTAAAGTGTGAACCATTAATTATTAATTTGTTTTAAAAAAATGACCTCTAACCATATTGTCTATATTATTAATGTCCATTTTATTTTACTTAATAATTATGGTAGGTTGATCAAAATGAAAGTTCAACTATTAACTGTTGACCATTGGGCATTATTTGACTTGTTTGTAAACATTGAGGTGTCCCTGACACAACCATTGTTGTGAAGAAACACAACAGCATTGCTTGAATTTAAAATAATTTATTATGCATTCCAAGATCTGTATAATTTCCTGTATAGTTCAATGTCATGAAATGTTCACAGTACAATGCAAAGGTCACTACTACAACAATGACACTTAATTGTTTTGTTCATTAATGTCACACATCAACATGAAGTAATGTTAACATGTTGTTCACAGTTTGCAGCTGACAAGTAGACATTGAAAACAACTGAAACAGCAGAAGTACAAGAACTAGTCAGCTTCACTGCACGTACAGGGAACTATAGAAGGCGGAACAGAGTACATTGCCGACTAGTGTAGATATAATCGGTTCACTGTTTCATATATCCATGCAAGTGAAGTGTACCAATGTTCACAGGACACTGTTGGTCGAGTGTAGATAAATCCATTCAATGCATCATACAGCAATGCAAGTAAAGTGTACCAATGTTGACA
>JAHLWY010001163.1:0-26800 GCA_020002185.1 Paraescarpia echinospica | reverse complement strand
TATACATGCATGCGCCGAATGTGCAGTGCTTCTACTTAAAATAGCAAGAGAATATAAAATACAAATTTGTGACACCAAGTAAAGAACTTGTGTCAACAGTTTAAAGCATGGAATGTACTTTTAAGAAGGCAAGGTACATTCTGCATATGGATAAAATCCGAAGGAAATTATGTCGTTATCTCCATCAAGAACTTCCCAATGACACATTTGTTTATCCTCCCGGAGTATGCAAATTGAAAGACTGTATTGAGATTGTTAATCAACATTTTCCTGCATGCTGTCTAGAGGAACATTAACAACAACTTCACCAAAGAGTTAGAGACAGGAAATATTTAAGCTTTCACATGTGTAAACCTGTAAACAGGTGCCAAATACAGTGGGCACATATGGACAAGACAGCAGCACACGTCCAGCATCTGCACCCAGCATAGTTTAACCATTACAATAAATACTCGTGCCTGTTTTAAAGATTGTTTAATGGTGTACACAAAATAAGTATTTTCAAAATAATGTATCTTTGTGAATATATGCACACACATATCAATGCAGATATAATTATTTGTGCGCTGTCTTAGTGAAGCCGTTTTGCTATAGTATTGAGAAGTTATTTCCAATGCCTAGTTATCATAGCTAGTCACCTGATGTCACCACTAATTGGCCGGGCTTCACTTCTTATAGATCAGCCTGAGTTATGCCTCTGTCTGGCTGCCTAAGGTAGGCATCATCAATATTGTGGATATCAGAAACTGATAGTTTCATGAAAGATGTATTTTTTTGGTTTGGGTTTTAGGAGAAACTTTGGATCACTCAAAATCACAAGTAAGCACCATATAATAATGGAGGTGGGTGTAAAATAGCACAAACAGAAAGCTTTTTATCACAAACTTACTTGGACAGGCATCTTCTTCACAGGCCTGCGAGTTCTCTGCATCACCACTACAAACGGCACCTCCATTTGCAGGAGTTGGGTTGGTACACGTACGAGTTCTCTTTGTACCACATGTGGCAGAACAACTCCTGCCACTCTGTCCACGTGCAGTCCAACTGCTATCACCTAGTGTGCAACAGATCAAATATGTCATCAATGAAGTCTAGACATCAATACATGCATTGGCCACTTTTTTCTACAATTTACACATCACTGAAATAGGGTAAAAATAACGTTAAATAAGACACACAGAAGCTATAATTTCACAATAATAAGCACACATGGAAGCAGGCACACATTAATACACATACACACACACACACACACACACACACACACATACACACACACACACACACACACACTCACACCACACAATAATAATTCTCACACACACAATAATAATCAATAATATTCACACCACAGATTATCGACACACACATACATAGACGTGTATGCATACACACCCATACATACTCACACAACATATATATACACACATAGTCACACATGCATGCACATATGTATACATGCATGCACCGAATATGCATTGCTACTACTTAAAAACTGCTAGAGAATGTAAAATACAAATTTGTGACACCAAGTAAAGAACTTATGTCAACAGTTTAAAGTATGGAATGTGCTTTTAAGATGGCAGGGTACATTCTACATAAGGATAAAACCCGAAGGATACTATGTCATTATCTCCATCAAGAACTTCCCAATGACACATTTGTTCATCGTCCCAGTGTATGCAAATTGAAAGAACAATATTGAGATTGTTCTTCAACATTTTCCTGCATGCTGTCTTGAGGAACTTTAAAACAACTTCACCAAAGAGTTCGAGACAGGAAATATTGAAGCTTTCACATGTGTAAACCAGTAAACAGGTGCCAAATACAGTGGGCACATATGGACAAGACAGCAGCCCATGTCCAGCATCTGCACCCAGCATAGTTTAACCATTACAATAAATAAACGTGCCTGTTTTAAAGATTGTTTGACGTTGTACACAAAATAATTATTTTCTAACTAATGTATGTTTGCGAACATATGTATACACATATGTATGCAGATATCATTATTTGTGCACTGTTTTAATGAAGCCATTATGCTATAGTATTGAGAAGTTATCTCCGATGCCTTGTTCACCTAGCAAGTCACCACTAATTGGCCGGGCTTCACTTGTTATAGATCAGCCTGAGTTATGCCTCTGTCTGTCTATTCCTTTTGATTAAACTAAGTTAAGCATCATCAATATTGTGGATATCAGAAACTGATAGTTTCATGGAAGATGTATTTTTTTGGTTTGAGTTTTGGGAGAAACTTTAGATCACTCAAAATCACAAGTAAGCACCACATAATAATGGAGGTGGGTGTTGACTTGTAATAAAATACCACAAACAGAAAGCTTTTTACCACAAACTTACTTGGACAAGCATCTTCTTCACAGGCCTGCGAGTTCTCTGCATCACCACCACAAAGGGCACCTCCATTTGCAGGAGTTGGTTTGGTACACGTACGAGTTCTCTTTTGTGTCCCTCCGCCACATGTGGCAGAACAACCGTGCCACTCTGTCCACGCAGTCCAACCGCCATCAACTGAAAAGAAACAAAATCACAAATATGTCATCAACAGTTCAGACATCAAAACATGACAATAATTTCTTTCTACGTTTTACACATCACTGAAATAGGGTAAAATAAAATTCAAATAAGACACAGAAGCTATACTCACACACAAGAACACATGGAAGTAGGCACACATTACACACACACACACACACACACACACACACACACACACACACACACACACACACACTCACACCACACACACACTCTCACACACACACTCACACACACTCACACCACACAGACACACACACACATACATACACATGTATGCATGCACACACATACGTACTCACACAACACATATATACACACATAATCACACATACATGCACAAATGTATACATGCATGCGCCGAATGTGCAGTGCTTCTACTTAAAATAGCAAGAGAATATAAAATACAAATTTGTGACACCAAGTAAAGAACTTGTGTCAACAGTTTAAAGCATGGAATGTACTTTTAAGAAGGCAAGGTACATTCTACATATGGATAAAATCCGAAGGAAATTATGTCGTTATCTCCATCAAGAACTTCCCAATGACACATTTGTTTATCCTCCCGGAGTATGCAAATTGAAAGACTGTATTGAGATTGTTAATCAACATTTTCCTGCATGCTGTCTAGAGGAACATTAACAACAACTTCACCAAAGAGTTAGAGACAGGAAATATTTAAGCTTTCTCATGTGTAAACCTGTAAACAGGTGCCAAATACAATGGGCACATATGGACAAGACAGCAGCACACGTCCAGCATCTGCACCCAGCATAGTTTAACCATTACAATAAATACTCTTGCCTGTTTTAAAGATTGTTTAATGGTGTACACAAAATAAGTTTTTCAAAATAATGTGTCTTTGTGAATATATGCACACACATATCAATGCAGATATAATTATTTGTGCGCTGTCTTAGTGAAGCCGTTTTGCTATAGTATTGAGAAGTTATTTCCAATGCCTAGTTATCATAGCTAGTCACCTGATGTCACCACTAATTGGCCGGGCTTCACTTGTTATAGATCAGCCTGAGTTATGCCTCTGTCTGGCTGCCTAAGTTAGGCATCATCAATATTGTGGATATCAGAAACTGATAGTTTCATGAAAGATGTATTTTTTTGGTTTGGGTTTTAGGAGAAACTTTGGATCACTCAAAATCACAAGTAAGCACCATATAATAATGGAGGTGGGTGTAAAATAGCACAAACAGAAAGCTTTTTATCACAAACTTACTTGGACAGGCATCTTCTTCACAGGCCTGCGAGTTCTCTGCATCACCACTACAAACGGCACCTCCATTTGCAGGAGTTGGGTTGGTACACGTACGAGTTCTCTTTTGTGTCCCTCCGCCACATGTGGCAGAACAACCCTGCCACTCTGTCCATGCAGTCCAGCTGCCATCAACTGAAAAGCAACAAAATCACAAATATGTTTCAACAGTTCAGACATCAATAATATATGACAATAATTTCTTTCTACGATTTACACATCTGCACCCAGCATAGTTTAACCATTACTATAAATACACGTGCCTGTTTTAAAGATTGTTTGAAGTAGTTTTAAAATAATCTATGTTTATGAACATATGTATACACATATGAATTCAGATATCATTATTTGTGTGCTGTTTAAGTAAAGCCGTTATGCTATAGTATTGAGAACTTATCTCCAATGCCTAGTTCTCCTAGCTGGTCACCTGGTGTCACCACAAATTTGGGTGGGCTTCACTTGTTATAGATCAGCCTGAGTTATGTCTCTGTCTGTCTATTCCTTTTGATTAAACTAAGTTAGGCATCATCAATATTGTGGATATCAGAAACTTATAGTCTCGTGAAAGATGTATTTTTTTATTTGGGTTCTGGAAGAAACTTTGGATCACTCAAAATCACACGTAAGCACCACATAATAATGGATATGGGTGTTGGCTTGTAGTAAAATAGCACAAACAGAAAGCTTTTTATAACAAACTTACTTGGACAAGCATCTTCTTCACAGGCCTGTGAGTTCTCTGCATCACCACTACAAACGGCACCTCCATTTGCAGGAGTTGGGTTGGTACACGAACGAGTTCTCTTTTGTGTCCCTCCGCCACATGTGGCAGAACAACCCTGCCACTCTGTCCACGCAGTCCAACTGCCATCACCTGAAAAGCAACAAAATCACAAATATGTCATCAACAGTTCAGACATCAATACATGACAATAATTTCTTTCTACGATTTACACATCACTGAATTAGGGTAAAATAACGTTAAAATAAGACACAGAAGCTATACTCACACACAAGCACACATGGAAGCAGGCACACATTACACACACATACACACACACACACACACACACACACACACACACACACACAATCACACCATACACACACTCTCACACACACACTCACACACATTCACACCACACAGATACACACACACATACATACACATGTATGCATGCACACACATACGTACTCACACAACACATATATACACACATAATCACACATACATGCACAAATGTATACATGCATGCGCCGAATGTGCAGTGCTTCTACTTAAAATAGCAAGAGAATATAAAATACAAATTTGTGACACCAAGTAAAGAATTTGTGTCAACAGTTTAAAGCATGGAATGTACTTTTAAGAAGGCAAGGTACATTCTACATATGGATAAAATCCGAAGGAAATTATGTCGTTATCTCCATCAAGAACTTCCCAATGACACATTTGTTTATCCTCCCGGAGTATGCAAATTGAAAGACTGTATTGAGATTGTTAATCAACATTTTCCTGCATGCTGTCTAGAGGAACATTAACAACAACTTCACCAAAGAGTTAGAGACAGGAAATATTTAAGCTTTCACATGTGTAAACCTGTAAACAGGTGCCAAATACAGTGGGCACATATGGACAAGACAGCAGCACATGTCCAGCATCTGCACCCAGCATAGTTTAACCATTACAATAAATACTCATGCCTGTTTTTAAGATTGTTTAATGGTGTACACAAAATAAATATTTTCAAAATAATGTATCTTTGTGAATATATGCACACACATATCAATGCAGATATAATTATTTGTGCGCTGTCTTAGGGAAGCCGTTTTACTATAGTATTGAGAAGTTATTTCCAATGCCTAGTTATCACAGCTAGTCACCTGATGTCACCACTAATTGGCCGGGCTTCACTTGTTATAGATCAGCCTGAGTTATGCCTCTGTCTGGCTGCCTAAGTTAGGCATCATCAATATTATGGATATCAGAAACTGATAGTTTCATGAAAGAGGTATTTTTTTGGTTTGGGTTTTAGGAGAAACTTTGGATCACTCAAAATCACAAGTAAGCACTATATAATAATGGAGGTGGGTGTAAAATAGCACAAACAGAAAGCTTTTTATCACAAACTTACTTGGACAGGCATCTTCTTCACAGGCCTGCGAGTTCTCTGCATCACCACTACAATCGGCACCTCCATTTGCAGGAGTTGGGTTGGTACAAGTACGAGTTCTCTTTTGTGTCCCTCTGCCACATGTGGCAGAACAACCCTGCCACTCTGTCCACGCAGTCCAGCTGCCATCAACTGAAAAGCAACAAAATCACAAATATGTTTCAACAGTTCAGACATCAATAATATATGACAAAAATTTCTTTCTACGATTTACGCATCTGCACCCAGCATAGTTTAACCATTACTATAAATACACGTGCCTGTTTTAAAGATTGTTTGAAGTAGTTTTAAAATAATCTATGTTTGTGAACATATGTATACACATATGAATTCAGATATCATTATTTGTGCGCTGTTTAAGTAAAGCCGTTATGCTATAGTATTGAGAAGTTATCTCCAATGCCTAGTTCTCCTAGCTGGTCACCTGGTGTCACCACACATTTGGGTGGGCTTCACTTGTTATAGATCAGCCTGAGTTATGCCTCTGTCTGTCTATTCCTTTTGATTAAACTAAGTTAGGCATCATCAATATTGTGGATATCAGAAACTGATAGTCTCGTGAAAGATGTATTTTTTTATTTGGGTTTTGGGAGAAACTTTGGATCACTCAAAATCACAAGTAAGCACCACATAATAATGGATATGGGTGTTGGCTTGTAGTAAAATAGCACAAACAGAAAGCTTTTTATCACAAACTTACTTGGACAGGCATCTTCTTCACAGGCCTGCGAGTTCTCTGCATCACCACTACAAACGGCACCTCCATTTGCAGGAGTTGGATTGGTACACGAACGAGTTCTCTTTTGTGTCCCTCCGCCACATGTGGCAGAACAACCCTGCCACTCTGTCCACGCAGTCCAACTGCCATCACCTGAAAAGCAACAAAATCACAAATATGTCATCAACAGTTCAGACATCAATACATGACAATAATTTCTTTCTACGATTTACACATCACTGAAATAGGGTAAAATAACGTTAAAATAAGACACAGAAGCTATACTCACACACAAGCACACATGGAAGCAGGCACACATTACACACACATACACACACACACACACACACACACACACACACACACTCACACACACACAACACACAGATACAAACACACACACACACACACACACACACACACACACACTAACACCACACAGACGCACATATATACATAGACGTGTATGCATACACACCCATACATACTCACACAACATATATATACACACATAGTCACACATGCATGCACATATGTATACATGCATGCACCGAATATGCATTGCTGCTACTTAAAAACTGCTAGAGAATGTAAAATACAAATTTGTGACACCAAGTAAAGAACTTATGTCAACAGTTTAAAGTATGGAATGTGCTTTTAAGATGGCAGGGTACATTCTACATAAGGATAAAACCCGAAGGATACTATGTCATTATCTCCATCAAGAACTTCCCAATGACACATTTGTTCATCGTCCCAGTGTATGCAAATTGAAAGAACAATATTGAGATTGTTCTTCAACATTTTCCTGCATGCTGTCTTGAGGAACTTTAAAACAACTTCACCAAAGAGTTCGAGACAGGAAATATTGAAGCTTTCACATGTGTAAACCAGTAAATAGGTGCCAAATACAGTGGGCACATATGGACAAGACAGCAGCCCACGTCCAGCATCTGCACCCAGCATAGTTTAACCATTACAATAAATAAACGTGCCTGTTTTAAAGATTGTTTGACGTTGTACACAAAATAAATAGTTTCTAACTAATGTATGTTTGTGAACATATGTATACACGTATGTATGCAGACATCATTATTTGTGCACTGTTTTAATGAAGCCATTATGCTATAGTATTGAGAAGTTATCTCTGATGCCTTGTTCATCTAGCAAGTCACCACTAATTGGCCGGGCTTCACTTGTTATAGATCAGCCTGAGTTATGCCTCTGTCTGTCTATTCCTTTTGATTAAACTAAGTTAAGCATCATCAATATTGTGGATATCAGAAACTGATAGTTTCATGGAAGATGTATTTTTTTGGTTTGAGTTTTGGGAGAAACTTTAGATCACTCAAAATCACAAGTAAGCACCACATAATAATGGAGGTGGGTGTTGACTTGTAATAAAATACCACAAACAGAAAGCTTTTTACCACAAACTTACTTGGACAAGCATCTTCTTCACAGGCCTGCGAGTTCTCTGCATCACCACCACAAAGGGCACCTCCATTTGCAGGAGTTGGTTTGGTACACGTACGAGTTCTCTTTTGTGTCCCTCCGCCACATGTGGCAGAACAACCGTGCCACTCTGTCCACGCAGTCCAACCGCCATCAACTGAAAAGAAACAAAATCACAAATATGTCATCAACAGTTCAGACATCAAAACAAGACAATAATTTCTTTCTACGTTTTACACATCACTGAAATAGGGTAAAATAAAATTCAAATAAGACACAGAAGCTATACTCACACACAAGAACACATGGAAGTAGGCACACATTACACACACACACACACACACACACACACACACACACACACACACACACACACACTCACACTCACACCACACACACACTCTCACACACTCACACCACACACACACACACACACACACACACATATACACACACACACACTCACACCACACACACACTCACACACACACACACACACACACACACACACACACACACACACACTCACACCACACAGACACACACACATATACATACACATGTATGCATGCACACACATACGTACTCACACAACACATATATACACACATAATCACACATACATGCACAAATGTATACATGCATGCACCAAATGTGCAGTGCTTCTACTTAAAATAGCAAGAGAATATAAAATACAAATTTGTGACACCAAGTAAACAACTAGTGTCAACAGTTTAAAGCATGGAATGTACTTTTAAGAAGGCAAGGTACATTCTACATATGGATAAAATCCGAAGGACATTATATCGTTATCTCCATCAAGAACTTCCCAATGACATATTTGGTTATCCTCCCGGAGTATGCAAATTGAAAGACTGTATTGAGATTGTTAATCAACATTTTCCTGCATGTTGTCTAGAGGAACATTAACAACAACTTCACCAAAGAGTTAGAGACAGGAAATATTTAAGCTTTCACATGTGCAAAACCTGTAAACAGGTGCCAAATACAGTGGGCACATATGGACAAGACAGCAGCACACGTCCTGCATCTGCACCCAGCATAGTTTAACCATTACAATAAATACACGTGCCTGTTTTAAAGATTGTTTAACGGTGTACACAAAATAAGTATTTTCAAAATAATGTGTTTGTGAACATATGCATACACATATCAATGCAGATATAATTATTTGTGCGCTGTCTTAGTGAAGCCGTTTTGCTATAGTATTGAAAAGTTATCTCCAATGCCTAGTTCTCATAGCTAGTCACCTGATGTCACCACTAATTGGCCGGGCTTCACTTGTTATAGATCAGCCTGAGTTATGCCTCTGTCTGTCTATTCCTTTTGATTACACTAAGTTAGGCATCATCAATATTGTGGATATCAGAAACTGATAGTTTCATGAAAGATGTATTTTTTTGGTTTGGGTTTTAGGAGAAACTTTGGATCACTCAAAATCACAAATAAGCACCACATAATAATGGATGTGGGTGTTGGCTTGTAGTAAAATAGCACAAACAGAAAGCTTTTTACCAAAAACCTACTTGGACAGGCATCTTCTTCACAGGCCTGCGAATTCTCTGCATCACCACTACAAACGGCACCTCCATTTGCAGGAGTTGGGTTGGTACACGTACGAGTTCTCTTTTGTGTCCCTCCGCCACATGTGGCAGAACAACCCTGCCACTCTGTCCATGCAGTCCAACCGCCATCAACTGAAAAGCAACAAAATCACAAATGTGTCATTTACACTATAACATGTCACTGTCTAAGTGCAATCTGATCAATATTTTAGCAAATATGTTAGTGATAACATTGTAGAACACATATGTACTAACTTTATTTATATGTTTGGTATTTTGGAGAAAACAAATTGGACAAGATATATGGCCTTTAATAATGTTATTGATTATATGGTCATTCACCTACACTGGGACTGTACCCTGATTATATTGTTACATACCCACACTGGGAGAGTACCGTGATTATATGGTCACACACCTACATTGGGAGAGTACCCTGATTATATGGTCTCACACCTACACTGGGAAAGTACCCTGATTATATGGTCACACATCTACATTGGGAGAGTACCCTGATTATATGGTCACACACCTACACTGGGAGAGTACCCTGATTATATGGTCACACACCTACCCTGGGAGATTACCCTGATTATATGGTCATACACCTACACTGGGAGAGTACCCTGATTATATGGTCATATGTTTCATTATTATGGTCCTGATTATATGGTCACAACCTCACAATTCTGGGGCAATAACTTTTAACTCATATAATAATGACTTTTACCTGATACCACAATAACATTTCACTGAAACCATAATTACATTTAGCTAATATAGCAATGACTATTACTTGATATGGCAATGTAATTCATCTGATACCACAATTACATTTTGCTTATAATGGAATGACTTTCAGGGGTAGATTTTAAGGTAAAACGTCTGGTAGACTCATTACCAACATATTTAGTAATCTGTCTGGAAATCTGGTAATCCGTTAATCCATGTAAAATGTGTCCAGTCAGGCTGAAACGTTCTTGTCCGTTTGGTCTTATCGTAAGTCGTGTCGTGTTCCTTCGACGTTACAGCATCCACAACTTCCAGCCACTTTGGTCTTATCGTAAGTCATGTCGTGTTCCTTCGACGCTACTGCATCTACAACTTCCAGCCACTTTGGTCTTATCGTAAGTTGTGTCGTGTTCCTTCGATGCTGCTGCATCTACAATTTCCAGCCACTCTGGTGTTATCGTAAGTTGTGTCGTGTTCCTTCGACGCTACTGCATCTACAACTTCCAGCCACTTGGGTCTTATCGTAAGTTGTGTCGTGTTCCTTCGGATGCTACTGCATCCACAACTTCCAGTCACTTTGGTCTTATCGTAAGTTGTGTCATGTTCCTTCGATGCTACTGCATCTACAACTTCCAGCCACTTTGGTCTTATAATAAGTTGTGTCGTGTTCCTTCGATGCTACTGCATCTACAACTTCCAGCCACTTTGGTCTTATCGTAAGTTGTGTCGTGTTCCTTCGATGCTACTGCATCTACAACTTCCAGCCACTTTGGTGTTATCGTAAGTTGTGTCGTGTTCCTTCGATGCTACTGCATCTACAACTTCCAACCACTTTGGTGTTATCGTAAGTTGTGTCGTGTTCCTTCGACGCTACATCATCCGCAACTTCCAGCCACTTTATTCTTATCATAAATCGTGTCGTGTTCCTTCGATGCTACTGCATCTACAACTTCCAGCCACTTTAGTCTTATCGTAAGTCGTGTCGTGTTCCTTCGACGCTACAGCATCTACAACTTCCAGCCACTTTATTCTTATCATAAATCGTGTCGTGTTCCTTCGACGCTACTGCATCTACAACTTCCAGCCACTTTATTCTTATCATAAATCGTGTCGTGTTCCTTCGACGCTACAGCATCTACAACTTCCAGCCACTTTGGTCTTATCGTAAGTTGTGTCGTGTTCCTTCAACGCTACTGCATCTACAACTTCCAGCCACTTTGGTCTTATCGTAAGTCATGTTGTGTTCCTTCGACGCTACAGCATCTACAACTTCCAGCCACTTTGGTCTTATCGTAAGTCGTGTTGTGTTCCTTCGACGCTACTGCATCTACAACTTCCAGCCACTTTGGTGTTATCGTAAATTGTGTCGTGTTCCTTCGATGCTACAGCATCCACAACTTTCAGCCACTTTGGTCTTATCGTAAGTTGTATTGTGTTCCTTCGATGCTACTGCATCCACAACTTCCAGCCACTTTGGTCTTATCGTAAGTCGTGTCGTGTTCCTTCGATGCTACTGCATCTACAACTTCCAGCCACTTTGGTCTTATCATAAGTTGTGTCGTGTTCCTTCGATGCTACTGCATCCACAACTTCCAGCCACTTTGGTCTTATCGTAAGTTGTGTCGTGTTCCTTCGAACTACTGCATCTACAACTTCCAGCCACTTTGGTCTTATTGTAAGTTGTGTCGTGTTCCTTCGACGCTACTGCATCTACAACTTCCAGCCACTTTGGTCTTATTGTAAGTCATGTCATGTGTTTAGGGGGCGCGCGATAGTGTAGTGGTTAGCACATCCGCCTGACATGTCGGCGCCCCGAGTTCAATACCCGGACTGGGCAGGTATGGTATATTTGGTATAAAAACCTGGCTTTCAACATTGGGGACAGTGTATCCCTCGTGACGCGGAGATCACGTTAATGTCGGACCCGTCTCAATTTGGGACGTAAAAGAACCACTGAGGACGACAAGCACCTTGACAGTGACCACCCTCAGTGCCAGCATAGAAAGGTCGGCTTGGCGATAATGTTCTGAAAAAGGCTGGCTAGTTGAATGAGACCTCATAAGATCATAACATTGTAACCACAATATATACAGACTGGTCAGTTAATAGAACGTTGCCGAGTGCTGGAAACAACTAGGAAAACTAGGAACTAGGAAATGTTGTGTTCCTTCGACACTACTGCATCCACAACTCCCAGCCACTTTGCTTCACCAATATGATGCTACATAGTTATACATTTGACGATCATAAACTCGTGAAAAATTAAATACATGTGCTGAGTGGACTCATACGGCATTGATTATCCCTGAGTGCCCAAACTGGCATGAGTCAAATATTGCTATGTCTTGTCCCATGATATTTCGAGTTGGGCCACTGCCATCTGCAATTTTGGCTTTGATTTCTTTGCAGCTGTACTGCACTGCTGTCTTCTTTAGCTGTGTTTGTGTATTTCATTTGTGCTCAATGAATTCATATGAGATGATGTATGCTGTGGCCATAACGGATCAACTTGATTGCAACTGACAGTCACACATTCGATGAAGTCTTAGTCTTAAAACTGACCCCTAGTTTACAACATATAGTGGTAAACCCACCGGATCCCCATATCGTCAAGTCTTGTAATCCGTTGTAAAATCTGGGGTGCTCGGAGTAACGGAATACCGTTAAAATTGACCCCTGACATTAAGCTTATACTGCAATTACATTTTACTCCCACAATGTGTAACATTAATATGCCAGCATCTTTAGAAGATAAAAGCGATAACTTACCCACTTGAATCACTGAAATAAAGTATAATAAACATTATTAAACATATGTACATCGTGTAGGCAAACATTTAAATTAAAGTATGTCAACACTGATTAATGTGTCATAGTCCATTTTAATGATGCTAGAAATACAAAACAATACAATATTTTCTAGTACACAAAATACACTTTTTTGTACCAAAAATTCCCTTTTACTGAATTTATTGTGATTTTAGTGTTTCACTTAAAGTTTGAGCAGCAGTTATCATGTCAGTTAATTTCTTTATAAAAATGAATTGAATTGAAATTGGTTTTTATTTGGCATAAGTGATACAAAAACAAAGTACATGTAGTAATAATGAATGCCAGGAATCCAGTAAAAACTAAACTAGTTTAAGCAACTGGATGTCCCAAATGTTATATACTATAGATATGTACATGTAGTTATAGCTGGTATACATAATAATAAAATATGAGATTTAAAATATAATAACAAAATTAAGTAAAGAAAAAACTATGCATGTTTACTGTACATGTTTACTATATATAAATAACACATAACAATACAACTTAGTGTGGTAAATATAAACTAATTAAGGCATTTTACATTAGGAATTGTCATTGCTGATCAAGCAGGAATAGCAATTTCTTATTAAGCACACCTCTGAATATGTATTTACAGTTTTTTTTATGTTGTGCCTTTTAGTTAATGGTAGGTGAAGTACATTTGAGACATGCAACATTAGAGTATGCAGTTTGTAACATAACCCCTGTTTTTTAATTTCTGTTTTATCTCACCCACATCAGGATGTCATTGAAAATTTCAAATTGCAGATATATGTTGTTTTATATTTTATATGGCGGAACCCAGGAGAAAGTGAAAAGTGAAAACAATATCAAAATCGGTAAAGTACTTTTTGAGATACACATTTTTTAAGATGTAAAATTTAACAAATTTTTCAGATTGTAAGCCTATCTCTTATACAGTACCAGAGAACTGGAAAAAGGGTACCTTAAAATCTACCCCTGAAACCAAAACGCGTGCATAGTTTGACTAAAACTATAATAAAAACAGTTCTGTTCAATGTTTATTGATTAAATTTGGCACACTGATAGATTTGTAGTCCTTCATTTCAAATATTTCGAAAAGTTATATTTTACTCATTTGTATTGGCATAATCTGCATAAATTAGCATGATTTTCAGGGAAGTATTGTAATTAAATTATATTTGATCATTATTTTATTGCACATATCATGTTTAATCTAGGAAATATAAGCTGGGAAGCTCAGCAATGAAAGTACAACTGTTTGTTGACGGGACACAATATTAATTAATTAAAATATCAATATTAATTAATTAATAGAACAATATAGCATTTTTGCAGTGATCAGTGTGTAATATGGCAAATTAAAGCTGCATAGCTCAGCATTTAATATATGTATACCATATGTGTAGATGGAACAATATGTTTATTAATTAATTAAAATAAGAAATTAATTAATTAAAAACAAGATGAATGTTTTAGTGATTACTGCGTGTAATACAGCAAATAAAAGCTGATGCGCTCAGCAATCAATTGATACCTACAACTACAACAAGTAGACAGAAAAATACATTAATTAATTAATAGAAGAATATTAATAGAAGAAGATAACATTTTGTAGTGATCAATGTAATATAGCAAATTAAAACTGTGTCATTTAGCAATCAATGTATGTATACCATTTGTGTAGACAGAACAATACATTAATTAATCAATTAATTAATATAACAAGATTAATTAATTACTAACAAGATGGATTATTTTACAACAGTCATAATGTGTAATATAGCAATTGAAAGCTGAGGATTTCCTCAATTAGTATGTGTTCTTTTTTGTAGACAATGCAACTATTTATTAATTGATTGCAAAAATAATAAGTTAATGAATTGACCAAGGTGAACTATACAGGTAATTTGCAGTGAGCACAGTGTATCATCGATCAAATAAAAGCTAAGTAGCCCAGTAATCAAATGTGCATTATTGTTCTGTAGATGGAACAATAAGGTAATACAACAATATGAAATAGTTAATAGAATGAGACAAGTTATTTTGAAGTGATTTATTTAAAAAATATGATTAGTATATGAAAAAGTTCCTTCATTAATCTATTATGCCATTGTTCTAAACTGAACAATAACATTTTAAATGAATAGAATCATACTCTATGGCAAGAATACTGAGTAATATGTATTATGATTTAAAGACGAGAAATTGTAGTACAGGTCTACTATACCTGTATAAATGATTCTGCTAAAACACATTTATTATATTATTTCATAATGTTACAAGAAACTGCCAGCAATGCAATTCAGGATGTAATAAACATATTAAATTAGCTTTAACTTGTATGTAACAACAGTGTGTGGGATGTTGGTTTCATGTACAATTGTTTTGGGAAATGCATACCCCTAAATGAAAAAACCCATGATATGGTGCTGCCCTCTGCTGATCACCATGTAATACTGACAACAGTAGCCGACAGATATTGCCGAAGACTCTCATGGAAACATCCGAACGTTCGAAATTGGAGGGCGGGTGTCTTCTAAGCTCTAGGGGCACATGAGCTGGACCAACAATGGTGCTTTTCTTTACGTATTTTAAAAGTAGAAATGTAATAGATTATCTTGGCAAAACAACATCAAACTTACATTTTCACAAGTATTGGAATGAAACAACAGTTGTTTTCGTTGTAATTGTTTACAATGTTACACTAAGCTACCTATAATGTCATTCTAGATATAAACAGTTTATTATATTACCTTTAATTTGATGCATCACATTAATATATCAGATATTGAGCTCATGAGCCCATTTTTCGTTTAAGTGAGTGCCCCTATTAAAGTGAAGCCGGGCCACATCAAAACAATCAGACGCACTTCACCCGACAAGTAGCAGCTTCGAAACCCACTTGTGTAATAACCATTTCAAGTTGCAGTGAAATCAATAATCCTAAAAATACTAATGATGTTAACTTCATTTTATTCAAAATAAACAAAATTTATGATCAATGCATTGTTACGTGGAAACAAGTTGAAAGTCGTCAAAATCGTAACGAATTCACATCCGACTGAATTAACGGCGCTGTCTGTTGACATCCCTGCTTAAGACTAAGTGAATATTATTATTCTGTTTGGTAATATGACTGTGGATTTCATTATTTTTCATTATAGATGTGCAGAGATATTTTGGGCATTGCTTTTGTAATATTTTATCATACAATTGAACATCTTGAATTATAAACAAATCTTCTAACTTAAGAATTCCATACATTCTAAAGATGGGGTCTGTATGATTAAGAGCTGTCAATCTGCTTTTGTGAATTAAACATACTGCTTTCTTTTGGAGTTTAAATAGTCTAATAATTAGTTATATTTCAATGGATATTAGAACATTAGTAGGTGTTGGTATCAACATATGTACATCAAAAGAAAACATGGCATTAAAGCTATATGTCACCAGTCTATCTTTACAAACTACTACTGTGGGTGGAATTCCCCTTCAAATTTTTGGAAACTATAACAACGTTTCCGTAGAAATTATGATGTTCGTTTCACGCTAGCGCAGATGTCTGCGAGTGTAAATTCGCTCACCATGAACACATATCATAATTATAGTCTGGTTATTCTGATACCAGTATCTTGTTTTATGAAGATTACATAATTGCATCGTGATGTTAAATAACCAATGCTGGCGGTAGTATTCTAAGCTCTTCTTATTTTGCGACCGAACGTCGTTCCACGCTCGACAACACAGCCATTTGTCAGTAACCCGGGATTGACCCCTGACCAATCAAGTGCCACCAAAACACAGTTTAGCATGTGGGGCCATAGGCCAGTCATAAACACTACAAATACAGATTGCATGGTCTAGTTGGCAGGAAAACACGGGGATATCTCAAAAACAGATGTCTTCGTCAATTTGTATTAAAAATAAACTCCTTGCCAATGAAAAAATGTCACATTTTATGCTAAACCCGCCTATCTGGTGACATGTCTGTTATCAATGACAACCAGAAAGCATTAATTAATGTAATTTATTAAAAAAATTGCAAGGTTACGAAGCTATAACTTGGCATGCAAGCTGGCCTTACATGTGCACAGGATTGATTTACCATCGGTGAAGGGGTTGTGCCAAAAATACACTGCATGTTTTGGCTGTCTTTCATCATTGTTGTAACATTTTATGAAGCTGTAGCACGCTTAATATGCATTTGTTCACAAAACAATCCTGCGTGAATATCAATAATATATCTGTGCTTACAAACATGCAATGTTTTCTTTTAAGGTAGTTCTCAAAATGAAATAAAATGCCATTTGTAAGTGATTTTTAAACATTTTTAATTGTCTTTAAAAGCATGGAAATGTCACTAAACAACCTAGAAACTTAATTCTTTTTGGACTAGAGTATTGCTTGATGTTTTAGGCAGTCTGAGAAAAAATTGTTAGTCTATCTTCACTTTTTGTAGAAATGATTAATTCAAAACAAGCATGTCTTTGCCACAGGAGCCACCTTAAGATTTCAGCCGAGATGTCAGTAAGAGAATGGTGTATCAGTGACCGAGCTGACATAGAATCGATGACTGTTATAAAATGGTGTATTTACATTGAATTTATACAGAATGGATGATAGTACTTAGATCAATGTAAGAACAACAACTGAACTGAGAGGTGCCAAAAAGCATGAAGTGACAGCAGTAGATGAGGTTCTGGTGCCACAAATCTCACGCTGCAATCATGGGGAGATCATGCCAAAAAGGGAACTACTCAACAACCACATAATTTTTTTACTTTACTATATAGTTTACTTATTTTGTGCATTGTCTGCTATATACCTGAAATGTTGGTTAAACAGTGTAGTTGGATTCAAAATGGGTAAGTACTTTTAACCATCAAATATATCATTTTTATGGTAAAAACAATTATGTGTACAGGTTCTTACAAGAAATAATCGTCTAAGTTAGTTTCACTGTCATATCTATGATCAATTGTAGAAAAAAATTGTTCTATTGAACTTGATGGTACATGTATTTGTGAAAGTTTTTCAAGATAGATATGCTACAGTAGGTATTGTGTGAGTTATCAGCAGTGAAAGATGACTCACGGTGTTGGGTTGGCTGCACTAGACCAGCCTCATGACATGATTTGCAGCACAGAGTTTCTTTGAGATCCTGCCATGTGAAGCACATATAAGAGTAGTGCGTTATAACATATGCACATATCTTATATTCATGATTTATTTGGAATCTTCCTTCATCTGAACAGTCTGAAACAGAGCAATCAATGTGCAGATGTTACACATTGATACAAAGTAAAGGTCATAGCATAGTATGCAAGTACAGTTGCCACATAAACTCACACAAAATACAGATCATGGTAAAGTCATGTACATTGGTAACTTGTCACATAACGTATAAGCAGTGGTGGCATGTAACAAAGTATAAATACTTCAATACAATAGTTAAGTAGTATTTTCAAGTAATCGGCATATCACAAAGTACAATTTTAATAAAGTACTTTTACTTGTAACAAAGTAGTTTTATCAAAAGTAACAATACTTTTTTACTTTGTTACTTTCGTGCATCAACGCTGACCTCTATAAATAAGAGATCACCGAGCAAGAAGTTGTTTGGAATTATTTTGTTTGATGGATGTTACTATTGATATATTTCTGTTATGAAAATTTTGCATCTTAGTGCACTTTTAAGGTCCAAAGAGCGACCCAGTTTGCATCAACATACGCTGCTATATCGCTCACTTCTGTAATGCACGGCTGCAGTGCCGCAGACTTGCGCAAACCGAGTTGCTCTTTTGGCCTCAAAAGTTCGCTGAGACGCAATATTTTCGTAACACAAATATGCCTGGGATGATGTTGAATGGTCGATCTAACGCACTGAGCGTTCAAATTTAGGCAAAAGTGTAGTTCTATCGACACAATTGAGGTGGGGCCGGATTCACTGAACGTTGCTTCATTTCGCTCAGCTGTATGAATAAGTTCCTAGCTGGCTAGTATGATTGTTATGATTAAACCATTGACAGCAGTAATTAGAATAGGGACTTATTCAAAGTTGCAACAAAGTATATACTCAGTTGGAGACTGTGATGAAATCAATGATATTGTGAGAGCTACAGCATTTTGTTTATTTCATAAAAATGCTGTGCACTACTTGGCCAGTAGTCACAAAACAAGTTGACCACACTCTTTCACAGACTGTGTGACTGTGCACACTATTTGTTGTCATAAATTTATATTTGAATTGGGCCAAACTGATCAAATAACCATCAAACAAATGTTGTGTTGTATCAAAATGACAATGTACCTTGCAAGATTTTTGTATTGTCATTATGTCACATGAACATGGGACCCGCAACAGCACTCTGGCAATATGCTCTTAAAACAAATGTTCAGTTTTTATATGCGACAGGTTTGTGACCTATCATTTAAGATGGCTCTCTGGTTGCAGAGAAGATGTACTATTGTCTGGTTTAATCCATAAACAAATAAATGTCATATAATCAAACCACATTAATAAATGATACACCTGGAATACTTCTAAGAGCTAGGCAAAACACATCTTTGAAAATCAAACAACTTCTTAAATAATTGATGAACTTAATACTCAATGTTGCAGTTTCAGTGAATAGAATCATGCTTTGTATTAAGTTTTGTTGGGCATGATTCTCTGATGACTCATTTCATAAAATAGTCCACATAGCTGACTAAACAATTCTGGCATGTCTTTAACCATCAGTAATGTATACATTTACCGTTGACTTTTGAAGGATAATAACAGTTTAATGTATCACAATAGGCCAACAGGTTGAATGCAGTAATTCACATTTTCATCTTCATTTCAGCATTTTGTACACTGGTCAATGCTACTCATAATAAAATTACCATATAATTAACACTACAATTTATTAATAAATAATTTATATATGCACTTTAATGTAAGTTATATTATATATATTAAAGTTATAAGATGATTTACATAAATAAATGTTTCTATTGTATAGTCATATTTAAACAAAATTAGTATCACTGCTATCAAATTTAAGTAATTAATTCTTAAGAAATCATTAGGAAATAAAGATACCATTTCTGGTCAGTATAAATGCCTAAATTCCTGAAAGTGTCTGCAATCTAGTGTGTCGTTCTTTTGTAAGAGCAGAATTTTATACAAAAATGGTGTCTTAATTACTAACATGCATTTACAACCATTATCAGTAGTGCATTATCATCTAAAATTCAGTCTTACCATCAGGAACATCTGACGGCAATCCTGAAGTTGTGCATGAAGTTGCATCATCTGTGAATCAAACAAGATTGTAAAAAATACAATTATATATGCAACCAAGAGTATCATTACACATATACACAACTTCAGTTTTTTGTCTCCCTTGACTCAGTAAGGCTCCCTGTGATTAGAAAACAGCAACAGACTAGCTGATACCTCAAAGCAATATTGCACTGTGGTTAGTAAATAAAGCAACGATTCAATGTTATTAGTCAACAAAGCAATGTTGTTCTGTGATTAGTAAACTTCCCACATATTAATGAACATCCCAAAGCAAAGATGCCCTGTGATTGGTAAACTTCATACAGATTAATTGACATTAAAAAGGTATGATATCCTGTGATTAGTAATCTTCCCACAGATTAGCTGACATCTTAATGATGCCATGATTACTAAACTTCACTCAGGTTAGTTGTCATTAAAAAGCAATGATGCCCAGTGATTAGAAAACTTTCCTCAGCCAAATTAATTGACGTCAAAAAGCAAAGACATCATCAGTGGTGTTGTGCTTGGACAAGGTCACAAATTATACCATGGTATCCCATTGTATATGTCGTGATGTTATGGCAGAGGTAAATATCATGGTATACCCTATATTGTGATAAAAGTTCATCGTAAACCAAAGCAATGATGCCCATGATATTAAAAAATAAACAATGATAAACCAGATGTTACCGTGATTTACTATGACATACCATGGTATAATTATGGGGTGCTAGTTGACATGGAATTTTATAACTTGCCTCTTGCTTGATAGGAACAATCTTCTACACACATTCCTTTGTAGCAACACTAAAACAACACAATTATTCAAAATATAGACAATGCCCATTGAGGACAATAAGTGAATGCTTAGTAACAATAAACAAATCTTAGTAACAAACACCCATAGTGTGTAGTAATGGACACACATAGTGTGTAGTAATGGACACACATAGTGTGTAGTAATGGACACACATAGCTTAGCATGATCTAATCGATGATGGCATATATGAGTTACTCAAGTTGGCGGCAGTTACGGTATGTTTAGGGTGCCAGACTGATTGCTGAAATGGGCTGATAACTGAAACATAGTGTCATTTGGTGGCTTAATTAAGTGAACCAAAAATAAAACACATAAATAATAACATTACAATGGTAAATATAATACTGCTAATAGTATTGTTATGCAACTACCTGTCTAGATTCAAGGTAATTGCATTATCATAAAGTAATCACACTTGTGCAGTACTTACATAAGGCAGACCTGAATAATACCAGTGTTTCCTCTTATATACTTTCACATTTTTATTTAACTGATTGTATTCTTTTGTTATTTTGTATAAGGAAATGTATGTTGTGTGCCTTTGCAATATTCTCATGATTTTTGTATTCCAATATCCATCACACCATACATGCGCTTTCGTGAACTTCCTGAGTTTTTGAGAGCAACAAACAGTGGCACCCAAGTACTTAAATATGACCACTGATCAGCACTGTAAAGGCATCATCCACAATTTCAATAGACCAATATGGAAACAAATTGTTGGTGTCTTTACAACTACAGATTGTGTTTGGTGGCAAAGATTTGTGATGTTGTGCTTGGACAAGGCGCAAATTATATTATTTATTTTTCTTGTCAAGTCGTCAGAAATTCTAATGTCAACAACACTTAACAGTGTCTGTTGAGCAACTAGAAACATAAGTATTATCAAAAATAGATAAGTGAGCAAAAAATGAACAACTTAAAACATGTCCCAAAAACGCGTTTTTGAACGATTGCTAGTACCATTGCAGTTCATATGATCCCATAATCTTGATATTGTTTGAAAGCTTACATTTTCTACTATTCAAACATATAAATGGTTTCCTGATAATCATTTTTAAAATAAACTATAAACGGACCTACAACTGTGCCATTTCCGGTGTCTTAGACACTGTAAACGATGTTGGTTCATCGACACAATTCACCAATCTACTGATTGAGGCACCACTATCTGATTTCATGCTGTAAACTCCACCCACTTTTAATCAGCAGCTAAACTGATATACTTGAAGTAAGCATGACGTCACAACAACGTATATCAACCAACCAATGCAATGCATTTTGACCCTTATTCTCCGATGGTTGTTGTACATTATTGTGACGTCTCGCCGACATAGAGATAGTTGGTTTCACTGCCATCAAAGCATCTCAGTTTCACCGCCGTTTAAAAGTGCATGGAACTTATAACACGAAATCAAGAACTGGTAAAGTGCACATGTCTGAACCTATGCAAATGTGGAAAACAGTGCTGCATTCGGAAGATTAGTGTACTGGGTACCTGCTGCTAATATTGTTCGGAACCGCACGATTGTAAGTCTGTTTATAAGTGTTCTATGAATGGTTACCAGGAAATCTAGATGCATGATGCTAGAATAACAGAAAGTGCATCCTTTCTAATGGTACCAAGATTGTCGGGATAGGATGAGCCATGAGGGTGCTAGCGACCATAGAATTACATGTTTTTGGACATGTTTCGAATTGTTAATTCTTCGTTCGCTTATCTTTTTTATTATTCTGATATGACTAACCATACGAATATTGTCATGCGTGGGTGAACAAGTGTTACATACCTTATTGTTCCCACATGGTGTTCCAAATATTGCTCCAGGAAAAGCAGTGTAGTAGTAGTTTTTAAGTGGATCCAAACAATACATGCGGTAGCAGACACTGTCTAGAGGGTCTTTATCCTACAAAGATCAGCAGCAAGACATCTTACATGTGACAGGGAATGAATACACAATCAGAATAGAAACAGCTTCTTCAGGCCAGTTTCACGAAGCCTATTTAATTTAAACAAAATCATGTTTATGACCATTTTAGGTAGAATCTTGGCAACAAATTAATTGTTGTTGTGAACATGAAAATGATTGTTGCCATTTTCTCTGACATTTTACTATGACCCTGAGATATATTTTTAGGGAAATCGTAAAATTATTCATAACAAAATTTAAATTAAATAAACAAAAATAAAATGATATCCTGTCTGTTGCTAATTATTAATGTGAACACAAAATAGACAGTTTATTCCCTTGAAGTGTTAGTTTGGGCTATTTTGAGGAAAAATATGAAATTATACTTAACAATTTAAATTAAAGAATATCAATATAATAAAGGTACAATACCATTGATCATCATTCCATGATGCAACGTGGCAAGTATGTAACGTTAGATGCATGTACAGTAATTTGGATACTGTGTTGTAAGTGGTTTTGTATATTTACTTGTAAATATGTAGTCCCAATTTTCATAATCTCCAATGCTCCCTGGCACATCGATCCATCTGTTGATGACTTTAATATGGCTTATTGAATCTGATATTAACTAACCCTTATATGATAGTCTGGGGGGCACAATAACGTCCACTGGTGGCAGAACCAAACGTTGCCGCGCCGCCATAACTTGAGCTCCTCGGCTGGACGGGTGACATCGGAAGACAGGAGATGCTGTTCAAAATGTTTTGCCACTGCGTCGGCATAACTTCAGCTTATTGTAATCTAACCGGGGGCACATTTCCAAGAGTCCAGGGGGTCACATGCCCCCATGCTCCCCTGGATCTGCCTGTGCAGCTAATAATTTCATTATTTAAGTTCATTATTTATTGATTTGTTTTCCAATCTTATATATAGAAGTGTCATCAGCAAACAGTATAATATTGCACTTTTTAAAACAAAAAATAATGTCATTTATGTATAAAATAAACAAGAGCGAACCGAGAATAGACTCCTGTGGGACACCGTAGGTGACATCCTGCTGATGTGAATCGTTATAATTGTATTTAATATATTGTTTCCAATTTGAGAGATAACTCTTAAACCAATTGAGTGATGTACCCCTTATTCCATAATATTCAAGTTTATATATATATGTATATATATATAGACAGAAGAAGTATTAATAACCTGAGAAAAGATGTTGAAGAAGCCGAATGAGATGGACGGGCTACTTGGCAAGGATGGATGCAGGAAAAATAACAAAGAGAGCAGAGGTGGAACAACACAAAAGACACAAGAAAAAGGACATCCACAGCTCAGATGGGAGGACTGTGTGAAGAGGGACACAGGAAGATCGGGCGAGGATTTCCAGTGTTTTTATAACATCATTAGTAAGTGCATTGATTGTTGAATCTTTTTCACGAAAACCATAAGTCCTTCTATGTACAACTTTTCCCAGTACTTTATAAATTTGTGGTAATATAGATCTTCTTGGGTTTGTTTATCCATTTCCGGATGTTGCAGCCTTGATGGATTGTCTATAGACAGCTCTTTCGTTTGCCAGTCTCCCCTCTCGCCAGACGTCTGCTCCCATCCATTCCTCTATGTCCTTCCCCCATTGTCTCCTAGGTCTTCCTCTGCTTCTGCTGCCTTCCACTTTTCCTTCCATTATTAGTCTCTCTAGAGAACACCAAGCTCATCTGCAATGGATTCGTTAGTTCTACGTTCAGTCCACGAAACTCGTAATATATTTCTATAACACTTGTTTTCAAATGCATTTATACATTTAGTAATGTTCTTATTAAGAGTCCAGGTTTTGCATCCATACGTAGCCGTTGGAAATATGCAGACTCGGAGTTTCATATTTTTATTCGTTGCTTTCCACAGCTTTTTCATCTCCGTCAACTTTTTACTCGCCATTGCCAACCTCCGCTTGATCTCTTTCATCTCATCTCCATCCGCTTCTATCAGTGACCCCAAATATTCAAAACTTTCCACTCGTTTTATTTCCTCGCCATCTACTGTGACTTCTGATGGTTCTCGACATCCCTTCACATCCATACTCTTAGTCTTCTTTACGTTTAGTTTCAATCCTTTCATCTCGCTGTGCTCTTTAACAGTAGTTATCAGTTTATCCAATCCTTCTTTTGTATCGGATATTAACGCTGTGTCATCGGCATATCTCAATTCATATATCTCCTGTCCATTCACTTTCAGTCCATTAAAAAACTTGCTTCTCGTGTCAGTCTCGAATTCTCTCATGATATTCTCTGTGTATAGACTGAATAGGTGGGAGGACACAATGCACCCCTGTCTCACTCCCTTGCAGACTGGGAACCAATATGTGGTACCACACTCTAATCTCACTGCAGACTGCTGTCCAACATAAAAATTTTGGATAAGTGATGTAATTTTCTGGTCAAATCCCATGTGTATCAGGGTTTTCCGGAGTTGTTGATGACTAACATTATCAAAAGCTTTTGAATAATCTATGAAACAGATCCTAAGGTCATGGTTGAATTCTCTGCATTTCTGAATTAACATCTCCAGGTTGAAAATGTGATCTCTTGTTCCTCTTCCAGTCCAGAAACCAGCTTGTGTCCTGTTGACTTAACATTCTAATTTTGTTGTGATTCTCTTCATTATGATTTTTAGCTTAATTTGTGCTCGCATGGCTGATGAGGGATATAGTCCTGTGGTTTGAGCATTCTTGTATGTCACCTTTTTTGGTATTGGTATAAGGATGGCTCATTTCCAGGCCATGGGCCATGTTCCACTTTTCCATATTTTCTTGCATAATGTGTGATAGATATCCATGCCTGCTTCGCCACTTGCTCTTATTAGCTTTGCAGTGATGTTATCAGTGCCAGGTGATTTTCCGTCTTTTATACTTTTTATTGCCCACTCCACCTCTGAACGCAAAGGCTCAAGTTCATCTTCTGGTTCTGTCCTCTCTCTGCCTTCATCCATGTCTACCTCTTCTGTTTCTTCTTTCTTAAACATGCTTTCACAGTATTGCTTCCATCTTTCAAGTACGTCATCGCTTTCTGTCATTCTCGTTTCATCTTTAATAACGTCAAGTCTAGGTTTGAATGACTGTGTCATAGACTTGATTTCCTCGAACATACTGCGACTATATTCCTTCTCATACATAGTTCTATCTTTTCGCATTTCTTCTCTAGATATTTCTTCTTGTCTTCCTTACACATTCGTTTAATCATCTTGCACTTCTCTCTGTATTTCTCATGATAATTCTCACTCATTTCTTTGTTCTTCTTTAACTCTTTCCTTTCGTCAATCATCTGCAATGTGTCTTTGCTTATCCATGGTTGTTTCTGCCTCCTCTTTTTAGTGAAGTGTTTGTCAGCTGATTCCGTAATGATGTTCCTAATTTCTACTGCCAACTCCTCTGGTTCCTTCTCATCAGCCACTATTTGTAATACTCCGAAACGGTTCATAACCTCTACTCGGTATCCTTCTTTGATATCA
>JAHLWY010001162.1:0-26860 GCA_020002185.1 Paraescarpia echinospica | reverse complement strand
ATCATATTCAAGGTTCTCATAGCCTCCTGCAGTGTTTGTGTTGTATTTGTCTGTTTATTCCGCGTATTTATGTGTCCATAGCATTCTGATTAGTCAAAAGAGACAAGTTATTTATTATGCAGATCATGTAGCTCATGAATTAGTTGTCATGATAATCACCAGATGTCAGTGCTGTTCTGTAACCAGTCATGGCTTTGTACTGGAATAGAAAATAGAGTAGGTCAGACCAGGATGTCTTTAACCTTTGCTGTACATTTCTGTTAGATTACGTAATCAATATCCTCTGTTGCACAGGGTAGATAATACCCATTATGGGTCTATCCTTTTGGTGACTTAATATTTTTACACTTTCTAGCATTGAAATATGTTTAAAGAAAAGTAAACAAAAATATTTATTTGCCCAGTCTACTACTGTTTGAGTGGTTTTTTGGGGACTTTTAATATACCGGTAGAATTAGGAAGTCAAACTTACTTTTGATGCATAGGTTTTAAATATTTAAATTTGTTTATTTGAAATTTTTTTTGGAATAATTAAGACAGTTATAGTACAGTTACACATCTGTTGTAATTTATATGGAATGTTTAATCAAGCTTCTCCATTTGTCATCTAAATCTTATCATTTTATGTTGCAATCTATAAATTAATATGAGCTACGTTTTGGTGCAGTCTGGAAATATAATTTCTTTCCAGATACCGAGTTCCATTTGCTTCTTTCTATTTATTAATTGGCGGTGGATTACAAAAAACAAAAGTACTTAGAGTATGTACTCGATATGCTTTTCTATCTATCAGAGAAAGATGGAAACAGTGAACAAATCAAGAGTTGAGCCAATCTCCAAAGGGCACCACTGTCGTTTTATATTCGCTTTACCAGTAAATATTGGCATGAGAAAAAAGAATGTTATTGTGATACCTGCAGCCTTTGCTGTGTTGCTCCATGGCCTGGTGAAATCTAGTCTTGTTAAATCTAATAAAATCGACCATAGTTGGGTATTTTACCAAACATGTAATTACTTGTAATTCTAGTTTTATTGTGGTCAGTTCAGTCTTGCTGCCTGTGGGGTTAATTTGTAATTACGTTAGTAGTTACTAGTAATAATTGTCTCAAGTCAACATCAACCATCTTGAGTAATGGTGATGGTAAGTATTCAGTGTTGATATCAGTCTTCTTATTTGAACAGTGATATTTAAGATGGGACAATAATTATGTGTATATATATTGATATATATATATATATATGGTAAATCCCTGATCATGTACTTTGATTGTAAAAACTAAAATCTTGCCAGGGAAATGACTTTAGGAGGAAAGAAGTTAAACTTTGCCACCTTGGGCATGTAATTTGTAACGACTTATCGGATGAGGCTGACATTCAAGCCAAAGTGAGACTTCTTTATGCCAAAAGTAACATGTTATGACAAAAATTTCATTTTTGCTCCACTGCTATAAAGAATAAGCTGTTTACTGTATATTTCAGTAATATTTATGTGTGCGCTATGGGTTAATTGTAGAAAAGCTCATTTTCAGCAATTTATTGTTGCCTATAACATTTCATACAGAATATTGAACAATCTGCCGATGAGATGTAGCGCTAGCCACATGTTTGCTACAGCTAATGTAAAATCATGTAAATGTGTTATCAGAACAGCTATTTTTAGCTTAATCACGAAGATTTACACGTCTGTTTTTACAATTATTCAGAGTATTGTTACTAGTGAAATATATGCAGTATGTCGCAGTAGCGGCATCAGTGGGTCAAGTTGTATACTTCTATCATTTTTAAACATCCTGTTTTATTATAAATATATATATATATTTTTTTACATGGATGTTGTATCGATATACCTTTGTTCTATATGGACACAGTGCTTGTCTGAAATAAAAACTATTATTATATATATATACACACATATATATATATTATATATATACAGGTATATATATATATATAATATATCAGAGTTCATGGACATATCCACACTGTACATGCAAGAAATGTGACATCTAGGTTAATTTCTAGAAACCTGAATAAATTGACACAAATGCTTTGGTTGTATAAACAATTGACTTTATTTACATAAATTGTTGAAGAAAATATAGTTTCATCAATATAATCAGAGAAAATTAATGAAATGTTAATTAATCAAAATGTCACGGTTGTGATGTTTGACATAGAAAAATGCAATACAATTTATGATAACAACAGACTAATCCATACATTTTAACTTTTTTTACAAAATTACTCCATAACGAATTTATTTAATATGTGTAAGCAATATTTAAGGGATTTGACCGAATTTGCAAAACATTTTAATGATAATCATTGTCGTGATTTTTGACCTGATAAATTGTAGGGTCAAACATCACGACCGTACATCGTCAATAAAACTGTCGGAAATCTTGCGTGCGAAGACACAGCAAGATATAGAGAGAAATAACATGGCAAGATTTATATTATACACGCCAAGATTCTGTTGATAATGTGCCTTCAGTTTAGTTATATTTGTACGGTCATGATGACTGTCATGGTCGTGATTTATGCAAAAAAATTTGACAGACTATTTCTTACCATCAATTTGACGTCATCTTATCTCCTTCATCGGAAAATGGCAGCAACGTTGAATCACATGACCATTTGTATGCCGTCACATGATATCCACTTGGTTTTCCTTCGTACAGATTTGGAAGTTGTCCGGTTTCTTGATGGGACAAATGGTCATGATTTAGTGACGGAAAATAATTTCATCTTGATTCGTATGGTATAAAATACAGGAGTATGCCACAAAATAGTTGGAAACAGTGAATCGTTTTCACACCTATCGGAGAGTATCTTACAAGGCAAAACGCTGGTTGTAATAAAAACTATATTTAATTGGTACTAATATTACGTTATGACTACCACTGACAGAACGCATCACCACCGTGACACACAATTTCTAGACTGATAAAATATGTTTTCCTTCATAAAAAAGACCAAACACATATTCATGAAGAATAGTATGTATTTTATTTATTTACATCACTGCATGCAAAACGAAAGACTTTTTTAATGCTTTGATAAAACATTCAAAATTGGCACTTTCAAACGTTCTTACAACCGCATTTGTGTTAACGTTCAGCAAAAAAATACAACCCAGTAGCATACATTCTTGACTTTTTTAAATTTGTTTTATATCTTTATGATGGCTATAACTGATGTGTCCCAAAAAGTGGAACATAACTTTGTTTTGCCATCCAAATCAGCATTTCAAAATGTTCCTTATAATGCCCAGTGAGTCGCAGTACAGTGTGGATATGCCCTCATACATTTATAAAAATAGGTCTGGATGGTCATATATCTATTGTGACAGGCTGAAAGACCTGTGCTAACCCAGATTGGAAGTGCCGGCCTTTTCCAGCAGTTTCTGGACAAGCCCAGTTATGCAACTACGCAGGCTTTGCCTGGCTGATGACACATGACTCCAGTACAAATAGCTAATCCAGTGGTACAATTGGACGGAATGTTATTAGGATATGAGGCTACGGAGCAGTGCGGGTGCACTTGTGCAGTCAGGTTGCCCCACCGACTGCTAATGTATGTTTGTGAGTGATTGTGCACTGGTGGCCCAAGCATATTGCGTTTCTGGCACAATACAGGTGACCTGGCATTATGGTGACTGACACAGTGACTCCTGGCAGTGGTGACAGCCGGACTGACAGCTGATGGGTCACACTGAGTGGTCATGTGTGTCAGTCATGTCAGCTCGACAGGCCAATGTTGTATTACGTGTACACAGGTAATTCAGAGTGTGCCGGCCCGGTTTCGTTGGGGTGCTGGCTTATGTCCAAGCGGCTGGCAAGCTGATGGATTTCCACTGATATCAATATTCACAATGGCTGTGTTATTTATAACTGGCCAAGTGTGTGCTGGTCCAGCGTGCAATTACCAGTCTTGCAATTACCAGTCTTGATCAAGTCAGGGATGCACATTGGAGGCTGCAGTGTTAACAGCCTAAGCCCCGGACTACTACTTTAATGACCTACAGCTGCAGGACTATACTGGGATACGTGTCTGCCAGATAGACGACATACTTATGCATCCCCCAGCAAGCTCCGTGTGCACTATTCGTGTGTACTGGACAGGCACAGTACAAAGCACCGAAGGATACGTTAGGCTGCCAGGCCACTGTTGTCGTTGCAAACATCTGCTGGTCATCTCAAAGTGACAGCCAATGCGTAATTCCACATCTAATTGGCTATTGTAACCACCATGGCAACTGTTTATGTGTGGGCCAAGGATGACAATGAAGTGGACGGTTGCCTGGACATTACTCGAAGGGCTGGGTCACTTATAGAGCTGCAAGGTAGGCTGTTCTGTAACTGACCAACGGTCCAATTATTCCACTGACCTGTTTACACTGACCACAATTCTGACGACAAAATCGTAGTCATATGTAGTGTTATTGTGTTATCCTTTAAACTGAGGTGGCCTGTTCCTCATTTAATATATGACATTCTTAATGCAAGAATAAATATAAATTGTATACTGCCCACTAAATTGCGTTTAATAAGCGTAATTCATTGTTCCCAATTTGAATGTTAAGCTCACGATATGTTCAAATTGTAGACGAAACATTCAACTACCGGTAGTAAACAGCCAGAGTTGACATTTATTGTGGAGGCAGGTATCCCTACATGCAAATATCTTTAATGTTGAATGGTTCCCACACTCCTAACTACAAAGTAGGGTGGAGTATGTCTGATCAAGTGAACATCCTGCCAATAATCACCACCTCTGGCTGGTTCTGGCTAACGGAACAGACAATCTTGCTTTAAACATGTGCAACTTGTATTCATTTTGCAATTTTCCTTAGGATATCATTCTGTGTAAATGCTAAGAGTGTTAGTTGTTAAAAACAAAAGAGATATCAGCGATGGAAGATTTACATACATATAGGGGATGCCCGATTTCTATCACTGACAAAGAGGTGAATGGCTTATCGACATCCATACATTTTTTATCAGTACTCGTCCTTGGCTTGTCTGCAGGGATTAGTGAATGCACATAAAACTAAATGAGCCAGTCACTTCCTGGTGCAGATGCAAGCTGTCTCGGATCTCTTGCTTCAGGGTCGTGGCTGCCAGTATTGTTACAGATGTTGTTAATATCTTTGAATGTTCCCTCAAGTTACAAGGTAGCTTAAAACAGAACTGGGTTGCCTCAGACCTGGGTTCAATTCACTTTTGTCAATTCCAATTAAATTCCAATTCATATATATCTACCAAGGATCAGTTCCAATTCAACATACTCACAAAAATGATCAGTTCAATTCATTTTTATTCAATTTCAATTCAATTCTAATTTAAATTTGCAACATTAAAAAACTGTAGCCCTTTAAGTTGTGCATAAGCCAGGAAGTCCATAATAAAATGCCTGCTTTGTTCTCAGAAGAGACAGTGCTAAGCAGGCCTTGTGCCAAGTACTGCAATCTGAGTGTTTTGAAGGGTTATATTGACTCAAGTCAGACAACCAGAACACACCAGTATAGTATGGCACCACTTTGCAGCCTGCTAAAGAACAAGATTGCCACCCAGAGAATTAACTCTAGATGGCAGGTAGACAAGGAAGCCTTTTGGCTTATCGAGAGTCCAACCCTTTTTATCTACGTGTATCCCGCCCTTCTGAGGTATGTGTCGATTTTATGTTTAAACATATTCACGCTACTAGCAGATAATCTGTTCCAATCATTTACAGTCCTTTGTGAAAATGAGAACTTTCTTATATCTAATCTACACTGCTCCTTTGCTAATGTAACTTCATGTCCTCTAGCCCTTCTATCTTTCTTAACAGAGACAAAATATTTCTATAAATATTTTCATAACCATTCAATATTTTAAACACTTCTATCTGATCTCCTCTCAATCTCCTGGTCTCTAGTGTTGTTAAACCACATACTTTTAAGCATATTTCTTAAGTAAGATCCCTCAGTTTTGGTATAATTTTAGTTGCTCCTCTGTACTCATTCTAGCATATCTATGTCCTTCTTGCAATATGGCCTCCACGCTTGTATACAATATTCTTAATGCCTAACTATTGTTTTGTGCAGTGGTATTAGTAGTTCTTTTTCCATATTTGCTGTATTTTGCCTAATTAATCCAAGGATTTGATTTCGCTTTGAAGCTGCAATTCCGTACTGCTCTGAAACCTTCATATCAACACTAATGGCTAACCCTAAGTCTTTTTCTTTTACAGTAGTACTTAGTACAGTACCCCTCATTGTATATTCTACATCTTCGTTACCCATGTCCTGTGTGGAGGCATTTACATTTCCCAAAAGTGAAGAACATTTGCCATTTTTCAGACCATTTGATCAACCTGTCAAGATCATCTTGTAAATGCTGTCTATCTCCATCACATTTAATCCTTCTGTACACTTTTGTATCACCCGCAAATTTCAACACCTTGCTTGTTATGACATCGTCCAAATCGTTTATATATATATATTAAGAATAATATAGATCCCAGTACTGATCCCTATGGTACCCCACTCAAAACTGATTTCCAGTTTGAAGCCTCCCCATCAACAACTATTCGTTGTTTTCTGTCAATCAGCCATTTTTCTCTCCAGTTAATTAAACCATTTCCTATGCCATGTGCCTTTAGTTTCAGCAGTAACCTTTAATCCTTCTAAACACTTTTGTATTTTTGTCACAATGAAGATGCTGAATTCTGGACATTGGCAAATGCTAATTCACCCCCTCAGCAAACAGCTTGGTCTCTGGTGGTCAAGTAGCACTCAGCAGCTCTGTTCTATGCTATTACTAAAACTGGGATACATAGGGACTGAGACTGCAGAGAACTGCTACACAGAATTGCAATCCATGTTTTGGCTGGTAACAAATTCTTTTGTGCATATAAATACTGGTAATTGGGTTGTTTTATTTTGGTCTTTGACCAAAAAGGCACATTAAAAATGTTATAGTTTAACATATTTGGTAGTTTATGCATGTCACTTTGCTGTATATAGAAAAACGCTGTAAATGTATTTTCCGTTTCGATCAATTCATACAATTCATCTTACTTTGTGGGATTCAATTCCAATTCAATCTGTTTTGATTTGATTCAATTCAGATTCATGCATTTTTGTGATTAATTCAATTCCAATTCAATTAAGTGTCTGGTTGCCTAGGACTGGATCATTTATATATCAAACCACTCGGATCATAAGCCACACCAGCTTAAATCACTCGTTTATTTGAATTGCTATAATATCCAGTTTTTTGGCAGGCCTGTAGTAATGATCACGTGTTATACTTATGGTGTAGGGTAGTTATACTTATGGTGTAGGGTAGTTATACTTATGGTGTAGGGTAGTTATACTTATGGTGTAGGGTAGTCATACTTATGGTGTAGGGTAGTTATACTTATGGTGTAGGGTAGTTATACTTATGGTGTAGGGTAGTTATACTTATGGTGTAGGGTAGTTATACTTATGGTGTAGGGTAGTTATACTTATGGTGTAGGGTAGTTATACTTATGGTGTAGGGTAGTTACGAGTAAATGGATGAAAGCACAAAAGGTTGTACATTTAACTTTGTATGACATAATTTATTTCCAAGGCCTAGACAGTCAGGTACTATGGGCATTGATTGATCAGTTATGTCTGTCTGTCAACAGAATGCATGCACTCATGCATGCCTGCATGCACACAAGCGCACACGGAATATCTCCAGTTTCCATATTAGACATGTGAGGTATATAGATATATGGTAGTATTCTCAATGTATTACAGAGCCAGAACAGAGGTTGGATGTATGCATAAGATAGCTATTATTGGTAGCGTGCAAGTTATATTTTTTGGCTGCGTAGATTTTAAAACACTTTTTTGTTTGAAATTGTCATAGTCTGGTATTGTGGCAGTGATTTCATGGCAGTTTAGTACATGTTAGCGGCGGATTCAACAAAGCAAGAAGAGTCTGGATATTTGCTTCATCTTCTCTTTGTGTTTACCTCCATCTCACCTGCACTAACAGTTGTGAAAGACAGTCATCTATCTATTAGTGTACTAATTGTGACGACAACTTTCTCCCAGGTGCCAAGGTCAACGTGATTCTTTCTATGTTCATTTGGTCCTTGTATAGTAGAGCCATAATATAGGGCAGCACTAATGAGTTCCCACCAGCGGGCATGGCAGGAATATTTAAATGTGTCATGTGACAAAGGTTTCCCGCCGAACTGAAAAATAGATAAATAGGGGAGGAGAGGTAAACACAAGGCTTTGACCGGTAAGTTTAGCCGGAGAAGGATCCTTGGTTCGGGGAACGGTGGAGCCACGTTAGCCTTTTTGGTATTTGTTTCTAATTTACATTTGTCTATAAAAAGGGATAATTAATTTTATCTTTGTAGTCTTTGAATACTTTGAATAAATCTTGTGCCTGAAAAGTGTCTGGGCGTCATACTGTTATATTTGCCTAAGCTAATATGATTGTCGTACAAATTGAGTAATCACAAAATTGAGTTAATCCCCTGAAACTGTGTTTCAAATTCAACTTTGCTTCATGTAGCTGTGCGACACCATGGACAATTGCTATCTGATCTACCAAATGGCAGTGCAATTCAGAAAACACAAACATAATTATTTAGAGTTAATTACTTATGAAGTTGTGCTTTCACCTTTCTGCCTGTTGGAGAAAGATGAAAAGGACGAATTGGGTAGTGATTACTTCTTCCGACGTTGCCACTGTGGGTTTATGTTTGTGTTTGATAGCAGGAATTAAATGGTGAGGAGAAACAAGATCATAAGAATGCAGTGATAACATCGGCTGTGCTTGGTCTGTTGATCTGTGTATGGGTATAAGCTATTATTACATGTTAATAATTTAATACATGTATAAATTCATTTATATTCCCTTGAGTTTCAATACATATTCGTATGCTACAATCTGTTAGGGATGAACTGAAAAACATAAATCGATTGTGTTTTTGTAGGACATGATAAGTGCCACACTTTTACGTTTTGTATATAAATGGCGATTGTGGCTGAGACCACACACACAGTTGGCTGGTATTGATCTTGTCTGACCAGGCAAGTGGAGATGCTGGTTAATGAAAACCAGGCAGACATAGCTTTCCCTCTCTGTCTTCATCTACTACTGCATTTTCTGACTCTGTGTGGATGGGTCTGTCAGCCATCTGTGCTGTAGACACATCTAGTTCTTACTGAGAGGATGCATCATATGTAAGATGGAAATGTGTCTTGTATATAAATATATATGTACAAACATAGTGCGTATATGTCATGTGCCTTTTTGGAAAATATATATAAGTAATATAACACCCGTTTCCATGTGAAACTGAAACGAGCCCCTACTTCAAAATTACAAAATAAAATTACCATCCATGATCAGTCATGAAAATCACTTAATTATCATTGAGTCTTGTTTTTGGTGGTTTATAACTGAGCACTTTGAACTCTGATACTGTACTAAGAGTCTAAGACATTCCTGACTTAGATTTCTGTCACAATAAAAATTGTACTATGATCTTGTAAAGCAAACTATATACCTTCGAGGCTATATTTGGCGGAGATAGATCGTAGAAATTGGTGGTGCAGAAAAGTTGATAAACAAGTGGAATTACTGATTGATAAGTATTATTCTTGCCTTAATATCTTTCATAAAGTTGCAATAAACATATATTGAGTAGCAGTTGTGCTTAAAGTTAGTTAGTTAAAGTATTTTAGAACACCTTAGTATAGTGAGTGATAATAGGGTAAATCACTTAGGCTTAGCCTTCGATAAGTTGCAAACAAGATTTAACAAACCTGATTATGTGGTAGAATATATAGGAGATAAAGTAACAACCATCAAACTACTTACATAAGATAATATATGTGTAAGCCAGTACTTGCTAGATATTTTGATTAGGTAGCATTGTTGTTAAAATTAAGCAAGGGTGATAGTCGGGCGGCGTAACCTAAATAAATAAAGTAGCCTAACGTAACGTAATTGATTGTATTAAAATTAGGTCACTACCGGTAATGTTAGCGTTCGTGTCAGGATAAATAGTCGGCTGTGTAATTGAAATTTGTAACCTAAAGTGTGCTGTAGTACACAGGAAACAGTCTTTATAAAGACTAAGTTAGTTAAGTTATTAAATAAATTCTGATCGGGATATGGCGCCTTGCAAGCGGCAAGTCAAGGCAAAGCGACACTTGGTGTGCGATCACTGCCACAGCTGGGTAGATTTTGCATTGTCCGGCTGTGGGAAGTCATGGGCAGAAACCATGGAGGAAGGATTCACCTTTCAGTGCATTGGGTGTTGGAAGGTGGAGTGTCTGCAGAAGGAGATAGTTAGGTTGACAGATATTGTGAAGGGAATGGAGATGGGAATTAGCAAGGAGGCAGGTCGAATGGAGAGAGACGACAGGGAGAGAGGTGAGAATACTGCAAGACTGAAGGAGAATAGCAGTGGCAAGAAAACTGAGGAAAGGAGATTGAGAGGAGGGAAGGTGATTGGAGGGGAAGAAATTGGAAAATCGACAACAGAAAACGTGACAAGCGTGAAGGTGACAGGGAAGAAAGTGACCGTAGAGAAGGAGGGAGGGAAGATGGGACGGGAGAGGAGAGAGGAAAAGGAGATGGGACGAAAGAAGAAGGGACGAAAGGAAGTGAGAGCAAATGTGATAGAAGAGAAGTCGATAAAAGGGACGCTGACAGGAGGAAAGGCGACAAGAGAAAAAGCGACAGGAAAGAATGGATCGGAAGAGAATGTGACAGGAGAGAAGACGACAGGGGGGAAAGACAACAACCAGACAGATGCAAACCGAAGAAGGAGCTATTCTAAGGCAGTGATTGAGGGGGCAATGAGGAAAGAGAGGTTGTTTATGGGCGACTCCATTATGAGAAAGACGGACAAGGCACTGAGCGAGGGGAAGGACATCGTTGTTTGTTTACCGGGGGCTAGGATTGAACATGTAACTGACAGGGTAGAGAAGGTATTGGGACATGGCAAGGGGGGGTCTATACTGGTACATGCAGGAACAAATAATGCAGACAGGGAGGGAACAACTGCGATAGTACAGAAGTATAGACAGTTAGTGAGGAAGCTAAAGAAGACGAGAGTTGAACAGGTTATTCTGTCAGGAATTTTGCCAGTAATGGGAGGAAGGGGGGCAACGTATAGAAACTGCAAGAGGATGGTGACCAACGCACTAGTTGAGCAGATGTGTGAAGAAGAGGGGGTGGGATTCACAGATTTATGGGGATACTTTGTTGGGAGGGAAGATATATACATGAGAGATGGCCTCCATCTTAGTGGAAAGGGGGCAGCAGTTTTCTCAGAGAACCTGCTGCGATCTGTTGACAGTGGGACAGGTTGCATCTATTTAAACTAGATTCGCAGGGGGGACTCACAGAAAAGCCTGAAAATGGAGGCATAGATAAAGACAGCACAAATGAATCAGCAAATAACAGTCAGGAAAACTGTTCTGAAGCTGGATATAAATGTGTTTGTTTAAATGCAAGGAGTATAGTAAACAAAAGAAATGAACTAAACATTATGGTAGAAGATATTGACCCTCATATAATAGGTATAACCGAATCCTGGACCACCACCGATATATCAGATGCTGAATTGGGACTGACAGGATATGTAATGTTTAGAAAAGATAGAATAGGAAGAAAGGGAGGTGGAGTTATTTTATATATTAAAGAATCTATTCAGGCTTATGAAATAAAATTAGAAAGAGAAGCAGATTGCGAAGAAGCTGTTTGGTGTAACATATTTACAGGAAACTCAACGTTAACAGTTGAGTTAGTTTATCGAAGTCCAAACATAAGCATAGAAGAGAATGAAAAAATACAAAACGCTATAAGGGAAGTAAGCAAACGGGACTGTATTATTATTATGGATTTTAACCACGGGCATATACAATGGAAATCTCTACAGAGTATGGGGAGTGAGGACCACAAGTTTTTATTTTTAGTTCAAGATACATTCCTTTCTCAACATGTGCTAGAACCAACCAGGGGTGAGAATGTGTTAGACATAGTTTTGTCCTCACAGAATGAATTAGTTGACAATGTCAAGATATGTAAGCCACTGGGGAGTAGCGATCACAACCAGATACACTTTACCATCAAAGTAAAATCAGAAAGGAATAGCAAAAAGCAGTATAGGAGAAATTTCCACAAAGGAAGGTATAAGGACATGAGGAAATATTTAGCAAAGATAGACTGGAATAACACACTAAAAAATAAGACAGCAACAGAATGCTGGAATATATTAAAGAGTGAAATTAAGTGCATAGTCGATAAATTTGTACCTTCAAAAAACAAGGGAAACGGTCCCAAAAAAAACACTTATCGAAGAAGCCATTAGAAAAATTAAGTATAAACAAATGATGTGGAAGTCGTATAGATGTACTGGAAATGATGAAGACTACAACAGTTATAAAGAAGCACTTAACCAAAGCTACAGCTGAAATTAGAAATTCAAAGAGAAGCTATGAACAACAATTAGCTAGTAATATAAAACATGACAGCAAGAGTTTTTATGCATATGTTCGAAGCAAACAGAAAGTTCAAGATAAGGTCGGTCCTCTAGAAGATAGTGCTGGAAATATAATATCAGAAGGATTCTTAATGGCAGAAGACCTGAATGAGTATTTTAGTTCAGTGTTTACCAGAGAAGACACTAGTTCACTGCCAGTACCAGAGGCTAAGTTCAAGGGGGCAGAACCAGACTATTTAAGACAGTTAATTGTAACCCCAGAAATGGTAGCTAAGAAAATTAGGGCTATGAAGGAAAATAAATCACCTGGAGTGGATAGTATTCCACCCAAACTACTATTGGAAATTGTAGAACAAATTAGCATACCGCTTGCTACAGTTTTCAACTTGTCATTAGAAGAGGAAGTGGTTCCTTTAGAATGGAAAGAAGGAAACATTATACCGTTATTTAAGAAAGTTCGAGAAACAAGTCAAATAATTATAGACCAGTTAGTTTAACATCGGTGATTTGTAAATTATTAGAAAGACTAATTAAAGATCACATGGTGGATTTTCTTGTTAAACATAACTTGATAAACCCATCTCAACATGTTTTTTTTAAAGCGAGGTCATGCTTAACAAATATGTTATGTTTTTTGGAAGACATCACTAAATGGGTAGATGAGGGATCACCAGTAGATATCGTCTACTTAGATTTTCAAAAAGCTTTCGACAAAGTACCACATCAAAGATTACTGCTGAAACTAAAGGCCCATGGCATAGGAAATGGTATAATAAACTGGATGGAACAATGGCTGATTGACAGAAGACAACGTGTAGTAGTTGATGGGGTGGCTTCAAACTGGAAATCGGTGTTGAGTGGGATACCACAGGGATCAGTATTAGGACCTATATTATTCTTAATATATATCAACGATTTGGATGATGAAATAACAAGCAAGGTGTTGAAATTTGCGGATGATACAAAAGTGTTTAGAAGGATTAAAAGTGATGGAGATAGACAGCATTTACAAGATGATCTTAACAGGTTGATCAAATGGTCTGAAAAGTGGCAAATGCTGTTCAATTTTGGGAAATGTAAATGCCTCCACACAGGACATAGGAACGAAGAGGTAGAATATACAATGGGGGGTACTGTACTAAGTACTACTGAAAAAGAAAAGGACTTAGGGTTAACCATTAGTGCTGATATGAAGGTTTCAGAGCAGTGCGGAATTGCAGCTTCAAAGGGAAATCAAATCCTTGGATTAATTAGGCGAAACATAACGTATTAGGAAAAAGAGCTAATAATACCGCTGTACAAAACAATAGTTAGGCCTCATTTAGAATATTGTATTCAAACGTGGAGGCCGTATCGCAGGAAGGACATAGATATGCTAGAAAGAGTGCAGAGGAGAGCAACTAAAATGATACCAAAACTGAGGGATCTTAGTTACGAAATACGCCTAAAAAAATGCGGTTTAACAACACTAGAGACCAGGAGGTTGAGAGGAGATCAGATAGAAGTGTTTAAAATATTGAAGGGTTATGAAAATATTGATAGAAATATTTTTTTCTCACTTAAGAAAGATAGAAGGACTAGAGGGCATGAACTTACATTAGCAAAGGAGCAGTGTAGATTAGATATAAGAAAGTTCTCATTCTCACAAAGGACTGTAAATGAATGGAACAGATTATCTGCTGATTGTGTGGGTGCTAGTAGCGTGAATATGTTTAAAAATAAAATCGACACATACCTCAGACGGGCGGGATACACATAGATAAAAGGGTCGGACTCTCGATAAGCCAAAGGGCTTCCTTGTCCACCTGCCACCTAGAGTTAATTGTCTGGGTGGCAATCTTGTTAAATCTTGTTAAATCTTGGCCATGTGACTTTGCACTTAAATGGTAGAGAGGTGCCTCTATCCAAACATCTTGGCCATGTGACTTTGCACTTAAATGGTAGAGAGGTGCCTCTATCCAAACATCTTGGCTATGTGACTTTGTACTTAAATGGTAGAGAGGTGCCTCTATCCAAACATCTTGGCTATGTGACTTTGCACTTAAATGGTAGAGAGGTGCCTCTATCCAAACATCTTGGCTATGTGACTTTGCACTTAAATGGTAGAGAGGTGCCTCTATCCAAACATCTTGGCTATGTGACTTTGTACTTAAATGGTAGAGAGGTGCCTCTATCCAAACATCTTGGCTATGTGACTTTGTACTTAAATGGTAGAGAGGTGCCTCTATTCAAACATCTTGGCTATGTGACTTTGTGAGATTAAACTCCTCGCTGCTATTAAAAGGAGGTTTTCTGTAATATTACCTACAATCAGATGGGTGGAAGTTATTAACAGGAAATTTGCTGAAGTGGTTGTCTTGAATGTAAGAAAATTCAAATACACCAGACATCATGGAAGATGTTGTAGTTGACTCTTGGGGCCTCGGTGGTATTGCCAAGTTTAGAATCTCAATGTTTTATTTATAAGTGGTACGTTTCACGGACATAATGTAAATAAGAATGTAAACAATTTGGTTCCTAGATGACTCGGCACCGTTCCTGATCGTGGCGAATCGCAAAAGACTGTTAAAGATGAATCTCCAACGGGACATGGCTGTCCAGTTGACAGACATCGCCTCGGCAAGTATGAAGAACGTCATCTCGGTTAACATTGACATGGTGACAGAAACCATCTACTGGGGTGACGCCGGCAATGACAAGATCTACTCGTCAAGACTTGATGGCCGCAATGAAACTGTCGTGAGTGACACCGTTTGTCAATGATCAATGATGATCAATGATGATCAATGATGATAATCATGTTGGCTACTGGGGTCGAACATTAGTGGCTTCAATCATCCGTCTCCAGATCCCTTTGCCTGCCATTGCTGTCTTCAGCATCTCCGTCTCTAGACCCACATCTTCCTTTAAGCAGTCGATGTAAGTTGCTGCTGGTCTTCCTGTCTTGGTTCTTCCATGTGTTGGTTGCCATAAGATGGTCTTAGATGCCATTTCATCCTTATGTCTGTAGCAGTGTCCAGCAAATCTCAATCGTCTTCTTATTTTATCAGTAACTTTACACATTCCACTGTATATTTCTATGTTTGTCAAATGCTGTTTGCCAGTGAATGTTAAATGCGGCTCGAAGTATTCTTGTATAACATCCGTCTACGGTCTAGTTGTTTGTCAAGGTTTTTCGGAATTTTTGCTAGTGAAGTTAATAATGCTTTGGTTAATGCATCAAAATAACTTGATGACACATTTAACAAGATTTAACAAGATTGCCACCCAGAGAATTAACTCTAGGTGGCAGGTGGACAAGGAAGCCCTTTGGCTTATCGAGAGTCCGACCCTTTTATCTATGTGTATCCCACCCGTCTGAGGTATGTGTCGATTTTACTTTTAAACATATTCACGCTACTAGCACCCACACAATCAGCAGGTGTCTGTTCCATTCATTTACAGTCCTTTGAAAATGAAAACTTTCTTATATCAATCTACTCTGCTCCTTTGCCAATGTAAGTTCATGTCTCTAGTCCTTCTATCTTTTCTTAACTGAGAAAAAATATTTCTATCAATATTTTCATAACCCTTCAATATTTTAAAAACTTCTATCAGTCTCCTCTCAATCTCCTGGTCTCTAGGTATTTGTTAAGCCGCATTTTTTTTAGAGTATTTGGTAACCTAAAAGATCCTCAGTTTTGGTATCATTTGGTTGCTCTCCTCTGCACTCTTTCTAGCATATCTATGTCCTTCCTGCGATATGGCCTCCGCGGCAGATACAATATTCTAAATGGGGGCCCTAGCTTTATTGTTTTGTGCAAGCGGTATTATTAGCTCTTTTCCTTATAACATGTTTAAGCCTAATTAATCAAGTTTGATTTCCCTTTGAAGCTGCAATTCCGCGCTGCTCTGAAACCTTCATATCAGCACTAATGGTTAACCCTAAGTCCTTTTCTTTTACAGTAGTACTTAGTACAGTACCCCCCATTGTATATTCTACCTCTTCGTTCCCATGTCCTGTGTGGAGGCATTTACATTTCCCAAAATTGAACAGCATTTGCCACTTTTCAGACCATTTGATCAACCTGTCAAGATCATCTTGTAAATGCTGTCTATCTCCATCACTTTTAATCCTTCTAAACACTTTTGAATTATCCGCAAATTTCAACACCTTGCTTGTTATTTCATCATCCAAATCGTTGATATATATTAAGAATAATATAGGTCCTAATACTGATCCCTGTGGTACCCACTCAATATCGATTTCCAGTTTGAAGCCACCCCATCAACTACTACACGTTGTCTTCTGTCAATCAGCCATTGTTCTATCCAGTTTATTATACCATTTCCTATACCATGGGCCTTTAGTTTAAGCAGTAATCTTTGATGTGGTACTTTGTCGAAAGCTTTTTGAAATTCTAAGTAGACGATATCTACTGGTGATCCCTCATCTACACACTTAGTGATGTCTTCCAAAAACATAACATATTTGTTAAGCATGACCTCGCTTTAAAAAAACTATGTTGAGATGGGTTTATCAATTTTTTTTAACAAGAAAATCCACCATGTGATCTTTAATTAGTCTTTCTAATAATTTACAAATCACTGATGTTAAACTCACTGGTCTACAGTTCTCTGACTTGTTTCTCGAACCTTTTTTGAATAGCGATTATAATGTTTGCTTCTTTCCATTCCTAAAGGAACCACTCCCTCTTCTAATGACAAATTGAAAACTGTTATAGCCGGTATGCTAATTTGTTCTACAATTTCTAATAATGGATTGGGTAGAATACCATCCACTCCAAGGTGATTTATTATCCTTCATAGCCCTTATTTTCTTACCTACCATTTCGAGGTTACAATTAATTGTCCTAAATAGTCTGAATCAACATGAAGACTTGGCCTCTCTGGTACTGGCAGTGAACTAATATCTTCCCTGGTAAACACTTTGAACTAAGGTACTCATTCAGGTCTTCTGCCATTAAGAATCCCTCTGATATTATATTTCCAGCACTATCTTCCTGGGGGACCGACTTTATCTTGAACTTTCCTGTTTTGCCAGACTTATGCATAAAACTCTTGCTGTCATGTTTATATTACTAATAATTGTTGTTCATAGCTTCTCTTTAATTTCAGCTGTAGCTTGGTTAGGAGTCTTCTTTATAAATGTTGTAGTCTTCATCATTTCAGTACATCTATATGACTTCCACATCATTTGTTTGTACCTAATTTGTCTAATGGCTTCTTTCGATAAGTGTTTCTTTTTAGACCGTTTCCCTTGTTTTTTGAAAGGTACAAATTTATCGACTATGCACTTAATTTCACTATTTAAGATATTCCAGCATTCGGTTGCTATCTTATTCTTCAGTGTGTTATTCCAGTCTATCTTTGCTAAATATTTCCTCATGTCCTTATACCTTCCTTTGTGGAAATTTCTCCTATACTGCTTTTTACTATTCCTTTCTGATTTTAACTTTGATGGTAAAATGTATCTGGTTGTGATCACTATTCCCCAGTGGCTCACATATCCTGACATTGTCAACTAATTCATTCTGTGAGGACAAAACTATGTCTAACACATTCTCTCCCCTGGTTGGTTCTAGCATGTTGAGAAAGGAAAGTATCTTGAACTAAAAAACTAAAACTTGTGGTCCTCACTCCCCATACTCTGTAGAGATTTCCATTGTATATGCCCATGGTTAAAGTCCCCCATAATAATACAGTTCCGTTTGCTTACTTCCTTTATAGCGTTTTGTATTTTTTCATTCTCTTCTATGCTTATGTTTGGACTTCGATAAACTAACCCAACTGTTAACGTTGAGTTTCCTGTAACTATGTTACACCAAACGGCTTCTTCGCAATCTGCTTCTCTTTCTAATTTTATTTCATAAGCCTGGATAGATTCTTTAATATATAAAATAACTCCACCTCCCTTTCTTCCTATTCTATCTTTCCTAAACATTACATATCCTGTTAGTCCCAATTCGGCATCTGATATATCAGTGGTGGCCCACGATTCGGTTATACCTATTATGTGAGGGTCAATATCTTCTACCATAATGTTTAGTTCACTTCTTTTGTTTACTATGCTCCTTGCATTTAAACAAATGCATTTATATCCTGATTCAGAACAGTTTTCCAGGCTGTTCTTTGCCGATTTATTTCTGCTGTCTTTATCTATGCCTCCAGTTTCAGGCTTCTCTGTGAATCCCCCCTGCGAATCTAGTTTAAATAGATGCAGCCTGTCCCACTGTCAACAGATTGCAGCAAGTTCTCTGAGAAAACTGCTGCCCCCTTTCCACTTAGATGTAGGCCATCTCTCATGTACATATCTTCCCTCCCAACAAAGTATCCCCATAAATCTACGAATCCCACCCCCTCTTCTTTACACATCTGCTCAACTAGTGCGTTGATCGCCATCCTCTTGCAGTTTCTATATGTCGGCCCCTTCCTCCCATTACTGGCAAAATTCCTGAGAGGATAATCTGTTCTACTCTTGTCTTCTTTAACTTCTTCACTAACTGTCTGTACTTCTGAACTATCCCAGTTGTTCCCTCCCTCTCTGCGTTATTTGTCCCTACATGTACTAGTATAGACCCTCCCTTGCCATGCCCCAGTACCTTCTCTACCCTTTCAGTTACATGTTCTATCCTAGCCCCCGGTAGACAAACAACGACGTCCTCCCCCTCGCTTAGAGTCTTATCTGTCTTTCTCATAATCGAATCGCCCATAAACACCCTCTCTTTCCTCATTGCCCCCTCAATCACTGCCTCAGTGTAGCTCTTTCTACGGTTTGCATCTGTCTGGTTGTAATCTTGTTCCCCTGTCTTCTGCTCTCCCGTCACAATCTCGTCCGTTCCATTCTTTCCTGACGCTGTTTCTCTTGTCACCTTTCTTCCTGTCATCGTCCCTCCCGACTTCTCTTCTGTCACATGTACTCTCACTTCCTTTCTTCCCGTCATCTTTCCTCCCATTGCATTTCCTTCTCTCCTCTCCCGTCTCTTTTTCCCTCCTACCTCTTTCTCTACGGTCACTTTCTCTCCTGCCACCTTCACACCTGTCACATTTCCTGCCGTCGATCCTCCACTTTCTTCCCCTCCGATCACCTTCCCTCCTCTCAGTCTCCTTTCCTCGGTCTTGTTGCCACTACTCTGCTCCTTCAGTTTCACAGTATTCCCAACTTTATCCCTGTCGTCTCTCTCCATTCCATCTGTCTCCTTGCTGATTCTCATCTCCATCCCCTTCACAATATCTACCAACCTAGCTACCTCTTTCTCCAGACATTTCACCTTCCAACACCCCACGCACTGAAAGGTGAATCCCTCTTCCTTGGTTTCTGTCCATGACTTCGTACAGCCGGACAAGGCAAAATCCACCCAACTGTGGCAGTCGTCGCACACCAAGTGTCTCTTTGCCTTGACTTGAGGGCAGCCTAGGTCGACATACGCATAGATAAGGAAGGACTATGACACAAGATGTCTATGACATTGTGGAGAATGAGAATCCTGGTAAGTAGGTCATAAATTAGTAATATTAGTATTAGTAAAAGTAGGTATATAATCGTTGAACACTTACGTGCACTCCGAGACACAGCTGTCGCAGTCACTGGTCACACTGTCATCATCATCATCTTCATTCCTAAAAAGTAAATATAGACAACTGTTACATATAACGAATTAAGTGAGTATAAATAAGCGTAAGGAAGGCTAATGAAATGGAAAGAAGAGGTAACGACGTATCAGAAAGAGGGGTTATATACGCACGTTACAGGTGGTTTGCGGGAAGAACACCTAAGAACATGTGTAATTACCCATATGAAGTAAGTGCCTAGTCGTATAAATCGAATGAAACAAAGCAAAGAGAGAAAGATATATCTATATACTGTATGAAAGTACTTACATTTGCGCACCGCAAGCATCACGAAGGCGCCATTGCACACGAAGTTCGTTTCAAGGTAGTGTCGACATATTTGTAGATGTGAACGGAATGATTTGAATATAACAAACGAGAGATATATATAGGATAAATGATATGCAGACACATTGTATGGAAAGTTTTAAAGTACAAACGTATATCAGCAAGGAGAGTCATATGACATAGGGACCAGCTGACAATGAGCGCGTACCCTAACCCGCAAGCGTGATGTCCGAAGGGCAGCTATCAACAAGACAACAATGCATGAATGTACCTTATCGGAACACAGACTATAGAGGCGAGTGCAGACAGACAGCAACGGGTAGACGATGAGAACTCTGTGTGTGAGCGCGCGCGGTCAGTGCTAACGGTGTCAACATATGGCGGTCAGTATGGATGTACAATTTAGGGGCGCTGGACACTACCTATCGAATTTCCATCCGTGTGATATATACATATGGGGCGAACACTTTTCCTGTGCAGAAGCAGCTTATCAATATAAAAAGCCAGGCACTTTGATAATGACATCACAGCGAGAAAGATTCAGACTGCACGCAGCGGATTACAGGCGAAATACCTCAGTAGACGTATTAAATGGAAAGCAGACTTAACGTCCACATGGCTAGTACAACGGCAACAAATACTGTATGCCATAGTCGCTGTGAAATTCCGGGACGTACAACTGCGTAAACTGTTGCGTGGTATAGGCAACGCACGCCTTATTGAAAACGTTCCTAGTGCAGAAGGATATTGGGGCAAGAGTTCAAGGCGTAACAAAGTAGGTAAGAATATACTTGGCGTTATTCTCATGCAGGTGAGAGACTTCAATAGACAGTACTCTGTACGGCTCATTAAAAAAACAGACAGACGCACAGTGACAGAGTACGAGAGAGAGAGAGATAAGTCACGCGCCTGGGAAGTGGCTTATCGCGAACGCCCAGGGACTAAGAGCGCATGATGTCATTGTCTAGGGTGTCACGTGGACGATGCCTGGAGGGACTGTTTACGTATATAAACCTAGCCTAAATCTAGTAGAACATAACACTCTCTCTGATTCTCTGCCGATCGAACACCTTCACCCCTGAACGAGCGACAAGATGGCGGCCGCTAATTGCAAGTCAAGCCCCGAGGAGATATAATTGACAGGACTCAAAAAAGTAAGTGATGGATCTTACGCATTTGATCGCCCACTCACACTCGTAACATGCGCTCTATCATCTAAATACGTATGTTATTCATCGTGTCGCCTGTGTAACCACAAAGTTCTCGTCGAAGTGAAAGCACATCATAGCGTCAGTGCATGCCCGGTCCATGGGCGACAGAAGGGGGGCCCTGTATACAAATACGCTATGGGCATCTTGTTGGCCGATCGTAAAGGCACTGAGCAGTGGGCGACAGGGTTCGACCGTGTAGTCCAGCGGGTCTTAGGGGGACTGTCAGCAAGCGACTATATGTCGCTGAAAACCGACGAAGATCGCTACCAGGGATTAAGTATCTTACATGGCAAACAGGTTAGGGTGACAAATAGAAAGTCCACAAAAGCAGGCTACGTGAACTACGCCATGACGGCACTGGAAATCATTCAACCGTAAGTCCTGTCTGTCTGCCCAACAAGGTGGCGCTACGGTATGTGTATTTTCACCGGATGTGATGACGTAATTCCCTATGTCGGTTTGTAGTTGTCGCCAATGTCGTTCGATTACGTGTCCGCCTGGTTGGATGACAAACAAGACGCGATGAGGCAGTGTACACCATCTCGCGAAGGCTCCCAAAACGTAAAACGCCGTCTGAGTTACTCGGACATCACCGACGACGACGAGGCAAGTGTGCATGTGTGTGGGTTGTGTACGTGGTCTAGCGGTGATGATGATGATGTCAAAGAGGACCGTACTGATTTACGGGAGGCGGTAGCGAAGGTGAACGCTATTCAAAAGCACACGGAGAAAATGATAGACGACAATATCTTTATCGCTACTATAACCAACGCCTGCGAGCGCTACGAATTCAACGGACTGTGGCGCCAGTATGCGGGCGTTCACGAGGCACTGTACACGGTGGATCGGTCAAGGGTTTATACTAGTCTCCGTATGGCATTGACCGAAATCGCGTGTGCATCGCATACGCCGGGTTGGGCTGTTGATACTATACCACGGTTGAAAGAGAGTCTGCGTACTCGAGGTATATCCCTGCTAAATGAGCCGGAGGACGGAGACAGGGCAGTGACGTCGGTGAGAGGTATACAACAAGAACAGTTCACGGAGGAAATGATGGACTGTGAGTTCCTTCGAACAACCGCAGTTGACGCCTTTGTTCGTTTCGTGGCCAACGAACTGTGGCGCACGTTTGAAGACGAAGAAAACGACATGTGCAACGTGGGAAATCATTTGATATACGACAACGTGAAGTGGGCAATGGCCCATTACAGGTATACAGTGGATACACCGGAGTGGACACGTGACACTATAGCACGTGTGGAAGCCATTCTCCGTACGCGTGATATAGCACTGCTGGACGAAAATGACGATAACTAAACAAAACAAAGTGACACACCTTGTAATGTTGTTATTGTGTTTGACAGGACGATGGTGTTCCCTCTAGTGGGCTAGGACGTATACGGGACGCCTATACGGAGAAGGAGTTGACGGGGGACCACGGAAAAATGTTCCGCGACGATCCCGTGTCGACGTGCCATTACGTCGCGCGCTCCTTATCCACCTGCATGAACAGCAGCAGCGGTATACGGCATCTCCACCACTGGACATGTCGAGTGACGTTGTCCCGCCCCCACCACCAGTATCCGACCCACCCCTCCAGATGACATGTGACGACGACGACGACGATGATGACGTCAGCGCCCCGGTACCGGAATACACAGCCCTCCGGAACGACACGTCGACGCTCGATCTAGGCCCATACGGACATATCATCTGGTCTAAATTGTATAATACTATGTCTTTGGGGTATGCAGCACCGTTCGAAGGTGTACGTAACATAGGGCGAGAAATAGAACGCGACCAGAGCATGTACTCTAAAAGACTCTGTACGCCTTATCTGTCTGAAACTGGCGCGAAATATAATCCGCGACGAACACGTTGATTACGTGACCGAGACTCTCCGTAGCCATCTGCACTAGCCTGTTGTGTTTGAAGATATGTAACAAAGGTATATTACGGCAATGACACAAAGAGGAAATGCGCCCCTACGTCAGTTGGTGTTAGAGGCGCCTCTATATGTCACACAGAGCCACACCTATAACAGTAGATTAGTTGTTTATCATTAATGAGGTGATATTGATCGATTTTATTATTGTAATTGCTAGTATAATAATAAAGGTCTATCTGACACGTCTATCCTATGATGCATACATCGCAACGTAGCCACGCCCCACCTCTGTCCACACGCCTATACGACGTCACGTAGTGTATGACATATAGAAACGTGCAAGGATCTCGCATCCATCAGTTGTAGGTAGATTCAGCACGATGAAGCAACACTCATGCCGCCACTGTGGAATCGTCCACGATACATACTACGACTTACAACGTCACATAGTCCTGACTCACACATCACCGTCGATCCAGTCACCACACGTTGACGACCATGCCTACAGCAAACCACCGTCGCGAGTGGCGCCATCTGTCGAAACACGGAAAAGTACTACACATCACTGTTGTCATACATGTGGAAGACAATTCACATCACGCTACAACTTGTTACGTCACATGAGGATGGTATGCGGCAGGACACCATCGGACGAATCACAGAAAAGCGATACACACCGCTGTGAGAGTTGTGCACGTGAGTTCACGAGACGTGACAGCTTGTTACGTCATATCAAGACGGTATGTAGCAGACGTGAAGAGGTCATCGACCCACCCCTACCCAAGCGAGCGAGACGTGAAAAGCGGCCACGCGTTAGCAACGACGACAATCCAATATGGCCTCCGCCCCGACTGCCCTTTGTCGACACTCTGTCTAGGGAACTCCGAGACGTCGTTCGAGACCACTGGTCGGCCATCCGAACCCACGCGTTTAAGATTAACCTCAGTTACGGTGTCGTGCTGAGGAACAAGAACACTGACCGATACAAATACTACAATTCGTCCTGCAACTGTTGTGGTCGTTACCTTGATGAACCGTGTCTTATTACCAACACAGAAGACTTTGATGCATTTATAGAGCGTATCCGAGAAACAGACGTGTTGCAGTGGGTGATCAATCAACGTCCGGACAGTCAATGGGTATGCGAGGTAGTCACGAATGTCACCTTCTTCGTCAAACACATCGTAGACCATCCGATAGAATGTGGGGACGTCCCACTTCCGAGGTACATAAAATGGAACACAGCCGTCATCGGACTGGAAAGAGAACCTATCCATTCCAAGAGGAACACCGACAATCTGTGTCAATTCCGGTGCCTGGCTCTGCATCGTGGGTGTGACCGACGTCACATGGAACCCACTGTGAAGGTACTCTACGAGAAGTACGACCAAGACGGAGTCCCTATGAAAGACTTTGCCGGGGTGACGATGCACGACCTCTATCGCGTCGAGACCGCCTTTGAGACCAACGTGTGCATCTACACACACGTTGAACCGAGGAAGAAGAAGAAGGTGGAAAGGCAACTGCCAAACTCGTGCGCCGATCGTTGTGTCACTATCCGGAAACATTGTACGTCAATCTCCACGAGACACTTTTCCTACATACAAGACGTGAACATGTACTGTCACTCTTATCGATGTAGGAAGTGTGGTGACTAGTTATGGAAATACGCATCCAAACTAGAGAGACACGAGCGCACGTGTACGGGAGGCGTGCGAAAGATCTATCCCGGGGGCGTCTACCATCCGTCGCCGACAGTCTTTTAGCGGTTGTACGACGAAAACATTCGTGTTCCTGGGTGGTTGCGCTACTATCCCTATCGTGCCACCTTCGACTTCGAGTCCTGGTTCGATACGTCACAGCTTCCACCGGACAGCACCAAGGTCCATTGGGTGGCTCGTCACGTACCGTTGAGTGTGTCTCCTTCAGTCTATGAGCGTTGCTGCCTACGAAGCCATCGTAGACGAATACGAGAGCATGCTTCACCAACTCGCGGAGGCGATCGTGACATGGGACGAACAGGAGGCACACGCTGCGGAGGGGGACAATCGGCGACAACCGACCAATCCCTACAAAACGCTCATGGGTCCCAATATACAATTACCTACAATTAGGAGCAACTGAGCAATACATGTGATTTCAACCATGAGCTTATTAAAAGACTTTGGATATGTGTGTGTGTGTGTGTGTGTATTTTTGTGTACTTGTTTACATTTGAAACACTAGTTTGCATCATACTGAAGCTCTCAAATTAAGTCTTAAAATGTTTCGACACCAGATTAACAAAAAAAAACATTTTATGGAAGCCCCAATAAAATTATATTGTGGGGCCCCTGTGCGTGTGTGTATGTGTGTGTGTGTGTGTGTGCGTTCGTGTGCGTGTGTATGACCTATACGGTTATTCGTATATTTGTAGTTATTCACATTTACCCTGGGGACCACGTGTGATGGGAAATTTGGGAGTTGAGAATGTCAAAAGCTGTAGCTGCATCCGTTTTTATTGACTACGTTACATCCACCGACGGAACAACAAACAGTTGACAACAGTATCACCAATATAGTACAGTGACCTTCTAAACCTCGTTCCTACAGTGGTGCATGGACCCTGTTCTACAAAGCATTAAGCCAAAGACAACACAAATTCTTGTAGTAGTGTAGCTGAAACAAAGGATACGACCACCATTCGACATACACAACGCTGGATTTAGGATTGTAGAGGCTGTTACTGTATCCTACTCTATTCCGTGACACAGAACAAAGTTTGATTCACGCAAAGATACAGAGTTTAATTCACGCAAAGATACGCTTCGACGGGTGCTCACAACAGACACAAAACTGTACACTGCCGTAATGTCCCACGTAAAGTCAGTTACGTTACATCCCTTTCCTTTAAAAAAATTAAATTGTATAAGAAAACAATTAACACACACTAATATAAACACGACAAGTGTCTATCAATGTTTATAGTCAGCCAAGTAAGACGGTGGCTTTCTGGCCCGTGTGCCGGTGATGTTTCGACACGAGCCGATGACGGGACGACACGAGAGGGTGACACATCATCGGACGGTGTGCCATGCATCAGCACAGGGTCCTCACGCGGCGGTGAGTCCGCATCCATCGGGACGTTGTCGTCGACACGAGGCAGAGTCGCACGAGCTTCTCGTGAGAGTAGATGCATCGGAGTCTCGCACTCAGGTCGCGGAAGACTCTCGTTGACGACACGTAATGCACGTCGGTTGCGTCTGTACGTATGCCCATTGACAAGCACAAGGTACGAACGGTTGGATAGCTCCTTTGAACACTCTCCAAGCGTCCAAGTGTCTTGATTCGGTAGCTTCATGCGAATAGCACTGCCTGGTGCTATCGG
>JAHLWY010001161.1:0-26913 GCA_020002185.1 Paraescarpia echinospica | reverse complement strand
GATTAACCGCAAAGGGGAATGTATGTTACCCTTTCATCTCCGTCACGTAAGTTACAAGAAAATAGTACGTAAGTTATAGGTGTGAAAACTCATTCCCATTTGATGTTTTATCTTGTCTAATGCAGTAGTACATCCAGTATTCTTGAAACAAACGTGTCCCATCACAAAGTGATCGAAAAAAATTCACGCATATCACACCAAAACGGTATTTTCAAGTGCACTCTTTGCGCGGACGGATCGGTAATGTGGTCTTACCCCAAATTGATGTCCTGCATGTTAAAATCTTCACGAAGGATAGACTGATATCAAGCTACACATATAACTAGATTAACCTCAAAGGGGAATGGGTGTTACCCTTTCATCTCCGTCACGTAAGTTACAAGAAAATAGTACGTAAGTTATAGGTGTGAAAACTCATTCCAATTTGATGTTTTATCTTGTCTAATGCAGTAATACATTCAGTATTCTCGAAACAAAAGTGTCCCATCAGAAAGTGATCGAAAAATTCACGCATATCACACCAAAAACGGTGATATTTTCAAGTGCACTTCCTTTGCGGTGGACGGATTCTCAGTAATGGTCTACCCCAAATTGATGTCTTGCATGCTACAAACCTTCACGAAGGCTATAATTGATAACAAGCTACACATATTACTACTAGATTAACCGCAAAGGGGAATGCTCTTGTTTTCACTCTTCAATCTCCGTCACTGCTACAAGAAAAATAGTACGTAAGTTATGTACGTGAAAAACTCATTCCCATTTGATGCTCTTTATCTTGTCTAATGCAGCAGTACATTCAGTATTCTCGAAACAAACGTGTCCCATCAGAAAGTGATCGAAAAAAATTCACGCATATCACACCAAAACGGTATTTTCAAGTGCACTCTTTGCGCGGACGGATCAGTAATGTGGTCTTACCCCTAAATTGATGTCCTGCATGTTACAAATCTTCAAGAGGTAGACTGATATCAAGCTACATATTACTAGATTAACCGCAAAGGGGATGTATGTTACCCTTTCATCTCCGTCACGTAAAGTTACAAGAAAATATGAAAATTACGTAAGTTATAGGTGTGAAAACTCATTCCCATTTGATGTTTTATCTTGTCTAATGCAGTAGTACATTCAGTATTCTCGAAACAAACGTGTCCCATCACAAAGTGATCGAAAAAAATTCACGCATATCACACCAAAACGGTATTTTCAAGTGCACTCTTTGCGCGGACGGATCAGTAATGTGGTCTTACCCCAAATTGATGTCCTGCATGTTACAAATCTTCACGAAGGTTAGATTGATAACAAGCTACACATATAAGTAGATTAACCGCAAAGGGGAATGTATGTTACCCTTTCATCTCCGTCACGTAAGTTACAAGAAAATAGTACGTAAGTTATAGGTGTGAAAACTCATTCCCATTTGATGTTTTATCTTGTCTAATGCAGTAGTACATTCAGTATTCTCGAAACAAACGTGTCCCATCACAAAGTGATCAAACAAAGTTCACGCATATCACACCAAAACGGTATTTTCAAGTGCACTCTTTGCGCGGACGGATCTGTAATGTGGTCTTACCCCAAATTGATGTCCTGCATGTTACAAATCTTCACGAAGGTTAGACTGATATCAAGCTACACATATAACTAGATTAACCGCAAAGGGGAATGTTTGTTACCCTTTCATCTCCGTCACGTAAGTTACAAGAAAATAGTACGTAAGTTATAGGTGTGAAAACTCATTCCCATTTGATGTTTTATCTTGTCTAATGCAGCAGTACATTCAGTATTCTCGAAACAAACGTGTCCCATCAGAAAGTGATCGAAAAAAATTCACGCATATCACACCAAAACGGTATTTTCAAGTGCACTCTTTGCGCGGACGGATCAGTAATGTGGTCTTACCCCAAATTGATGTCCTGCATGTTACAAATCTTCACGAAGGCTAGACTGATATCAAGCTACACATATTAACTAGATTAACCGCAAAGGGGAATGTATGTTACCCTTTCATCTCCGTCACGTAAGTTACAAGAAAATAGTACGTAAGTTATAGGTGTGAAAACTCATTCCCATTTGAAGTTTTATCTTGTCTAATGCAGTAGTACATTCAGTATTCTCGAAACAAACGTGTCCCATCACAAAGTGATCAAAAAAAATTCACGCATATCACACCAAAACGGTATTTTCAAGTGCACTCTTTGCGCGGACGGATCTGTAATGTCGTCTTACCCCAAATTTCCGTCACGTAAGTTACAAGAATATGCCAGGTAGGTTACGCGTGTGAATATACATTCCCATTCGATGTTTTATTTTATCAAACACAGTAGTATATTCAGTATTCACGGGTCCAGCATGTCCCTTGTCAAAGAGCTCCAAAGAAATTCACACATCACACCAAAACAGCATTTTCAAGTGCACTGTTTCGAAGGATAATGGTGAATGGATCCTTACTGTGATCTTAAGCGAAATAGACGTCTTGCATGTTACACATTTTAACGAAAGCTAGACTGATATCAAGCTACTCACATAACTATATAAACCACAAATCGGAATGGTTGTTACCCTTTTGTCTCCGTCACGTAAGTTACAAGAATATGCCAGGTAGGTTACGCGTGTGAATATACATTCCCATTCGATGTTTTATCTTATCAAACACAGTAGTATATTCAGTATTCACGGGACCAGCATGTCCCTTGTCAAAGAGCTCCAAAGAAATTCACACATCACACCAAAACAGCATTTTCAAGTGCATTCTTTCGAAGGATAATAGCGAATGGATCCTTGTTGTTATCTCACCCGAAATAGATGTCTTGTATGTTACACATTTTAACGAAAGCTAGACTGATATCAAGCTACTCACATATCTATATAAACCACAAATCGGAATGGTTGTTACCCTTTTGTCTTCGTCACGTAAGTTAAAACAAAATGCCAGGTAGGATACGCGTGTGAAAATTCATTCCCATTTTATGTTTTATTTGATCTAACGTATTTGTATTTTAAGTATTCATGAGACGAACATGTCCCATGTGAAAGTGTTCGACAAAATTCACACATCAAATAACAACGGTATTTTGAAGTGTTCTCTTTCGGACGGTAATGGCGGATGGATCTTTTATGTGGTCTTACCCCAAATAGATGTCCTGCATGTCACAAATGTTCATAAAAGCTAGACTGATATCAAGCTACTCACATATATATATATTAATCACAAAGGGGAATATTTGTTTTAAAAAAATTTCTGTCACAAAATATACACGAAAATGCCAGGTTGTTTACGCGTGTGAAAATTCATTCCCATTTGATATTTTTTCTTATCTAAAGCAATCGTACATTAAGTATTCACGAGACAAACCTGTCCCATGTGAAAGTGCTAAAAAATTCACACATCACACTAAAACGGTATTTTGAAGTGTTCTCTTTCGGACGGTAACGGCTGATGGATCTTTTATGTGGTCTTTCCCCAAATATATGTTTTGTATGTTAAAAATCTTCACAAAAGGAAGACTAATATAAGTCTACACACATATGTAAATTAACCACAAAGGGGATAGTTTGTTACCCTTTTGTATTCGTTACTTAATTTACATTAAAATGCCATGTAGGTTAGGCGTTTAAAAATGCATTGCCATTTCATGTTTTATCTTGTCTAACGCAGTAGTACATTCCTTATGCACGGGTCCAATATGTCCCATGTCAAAGTGCTTGAAAAAATTCACACATCACACGAGAACGGTATTTTCAAGTGCACTCTTTCTAAGGATAATGGCGAATGGATCCTTAATGTGGTCTTACCCCAAATAGATGTCCTGCATATCACAAATCTTCGCGAAAGCTAGGCTCATATGAAGCTACATACATAACTAGATTAACCGCAAAGGGGAAAGTTTGTTACTCTTTTGTCTTCGTCACGTAAGTTACAAGAAAATGCCAGGTTGGTTACGCGTGCGAAAATTAATTCCCATTTGATGCTTTTTCTAATCTAACGCAGTAGTGTTTTCGTTATTTGCGAGACCATTACAAAAAAATACGCCACAAATCAGACCCTGCTAATTATAGACCAATTTCTTTAACATGCATCCTCTGCAAAGTCATGGAGCACATCATTCTAAGCAACATGTGGAAACACGTACACAAACACATCATCCTCCACTTCCAACATGGATTCCAGACAGGTCTCTCCTGTGAATCCCAACTCTTCGAGACAGTCCACGACTGGATGACTGCTATGAACAATAAGACACAATATATTCCATCCTACTCGATTTCGGCAAAGCCTTCGACAAAGTCCCCCATAAACGCCTCCTATCCAAATTACCTTTCTATCGAATAACTGAAAACACACAAAACTGGATCAAACCGTATCTATCCAATCGCAAACAGAGAGTCTCGGTGTATGGAGCTCAGTCGGACAGAACAAATGTTACATCTGGTGTACCACAGGTCTCAGTCCTAGGACCTGTCCTATTTTTACTCTACATAAACGACATAACCGAAAATGTCCAATCTTCCCTACGTCTCTTCACAGACGACAGCATTATATATCGGAAAATCACATCCGAAACCGACCACGAAACTCTCCAATCTGACCAGATCAAACTCCAAACATGGTCTAACAAATGGCAGATGGAATTAAACATATCTAAATGTGTGCAACTCCCAATAACAAACAAAACCAAACCCAGACTACATTCCTATTCACTCTTTGACATACCACTCTCTACCGCCTCTAGCCACACATATCTTGGAATAAAATTTATTTATTTTATCAAACACAGAAGTATATTCTGAGTTCACGGGACCAACATGTCCCTTGTAAAAAAAGAGCTCCAAAAAAATTCACACATCACACCAAAACCTTATTTTGAAGTGTTCTCTTTCGGACTGTAATGGCGGATGGATCTTTATTGTGGTCTTACCCCAAATAGATGTCCTGCATATTACACATTTTCACGAAAGATAGAATGATATCAAGGTATTCACATATCTATATTAACCACACAGGAGAATGTTTGTTATCCTTTTGTCTCCGTCACGTAAGTTACAATAAAATGCCATGTAGGTGAGGCGTGTGAAAATGTATTACCATTTCATGTTTTGTCTTGTCAATCGCATTAGTTCAATCATTATTCACGGTTCCAATATGTCCCATGTCAAAGTACTTGAAAATAATTCACACATCACACAAAAATGGTATTTTCAAGTGCAATCTTTAGAATGATAAAATCGAATGGATCCTTAATGTGGTGTTACCCCAAATAGATGTCCTGCATGTTACAAATCTTAGCGATAGCTAGACTGATATTAAGCTACTCGCATTACTACTTTAACCACAAAGGGTAATGTTTGTTACCCTTTTGTCTCCGTCACGTAAGTTACAAGAATATGCCAGGTACGTTACGCGTGTGAATATACATTCCCATTCGATGTTTTATTTTATCAAACACAGTAGTATATTCAGTATTCACGGGTCCAGCATGACCCTTGTCAAAGAGCTCCAAAGAAATTCACACATCACACCAAAACAGCATTTTCAAGTGCACTGTTTCGAAGGATAATGGTGAATGGATCCTTACTGTGATCTTAAGCGAAATAGACGTCTTGCATGTTACACATTTTAACGAAAGCTAGACTGATATCAAGCTACTCACATACCTATATAAACCACAAATCGGAATGGTTGTTACCCTTTTGTCTCCGTCACGTAAGTTACAAGAATATGCCAGGTAGGTTACGCGTGTGAATATACATTCGCATTCGATGTTTTATCTTAACAAACACAGCAGTATATTCAGTATTCACGACACCAGCATGTCCATTGTCAAAGAGCTCCAAAGAAATTCACACATCACACCAAAACAGCATTTTCAAGTGCATTCTTTCGAAGGATAATAGCGAATGGATCCTTATTGTTATCTTACCCGAAATAGATGTCTTGCATGTTACACATTTTAACGAAAGCTAGACTGATATCAAGCTACTCACATACCTATATAAACCACAAATCGGAATGGTTGTTACCCTTTTGTCTCCGTCACGTAAGTTACAAGAATATGCCAAGTAGGTTACGCGTGTGAATATACATTCGCATTCGATGTTTTATCTTAACAAACACAGCAGTATATTCAGTATTCACGACACCAGCATGTCCATTGTCAAAGAGCTCCAAAGAAATTCACACATCACACCAAAACAGCATTTTCAAGTGCATTCTTTCGAAGGATAATAGCGAATGGATCCTTATTGTTATCTTACCCGAAATAGATGTCTTGCATGTTACACATTTTAACGAAAGCTAGACTGATATCAAGCTACTCACATATCTATGTAAACCACAAATCGGAATGGTTGTTACCCTTTTGTCTCCGTCACGTAAGTTAAAAGAAAATGCCAGGTAGGATACGCGTGTGAAAATTCATTCCCATTTTATGTTTTATTTGATCTAACGCATTTGTATTTTAAGTATTCATGAGACGAACATGTCCCATGTGAAAGTGTTCGACAAAATTCACACATCAAATAACAACGGTACTTTGAAGTGTTCTCTTTCGGACGGTAATGGCGGATGGATCTTTTATGTGGTCTTACCCCAAATAGATGTCCTGCATGTCACAAATGTTCATAAAAGTTAGACTGATATCAAGCTACTCACATATATATATATATTAATCAAAAAGGGGAATATTTGTTAAAATTTTGTTTCTGTCACGAAATATACACGAAAATGCCAGGTAGTTTACGCGTGTGAAAATTCATTCCCATTTGATATTTTTTCTTATCTAAAGCAATCGTACATTAAGTATTCACGAGACAAACCTGTCCCATGTGAAAGTGCTAAAAAATTCACACATCACACCAAAACGGTATTTTCAAGTGTTCTCTTTCGGACGGTAACGGCTGATGGATCTTTTATGTGGTCTTACCCCAAATATATGTTTTGCATGTTAAAAATCTTCACAAAAGGAAGACTAATATAAGCCTACACATATAAGTAAATTAACCACAAAGGGGATAGTTTGTTACCCTTTTGTATTCGTTACTTAATTTACATTAAAATGCCATGTAGGTTAGGCGTTTAAAAATTCATTGCCATTTCATGTTATATCTTGTCTAACGCAGTAGTACATTCCTTATGCACGGGTCCAATATGTCCCATGTCAAAGTGCTTGAAAAAATTCACACATCACACGAGAACGGTAATTTCAAGTGCACTTTTTCTAAGGATAATGGCGAATGGATCCTTAATGTGGTCTTACCCCAAATAGATGTCCTGCATATCACAAATCTTCGCGAAAGCTAGGCTCATATGAAGCTACATACATAACTAGATTAACCGCAAAGGGGAAAGTTTGTTACTCTTTTGTCTTCGTCACGTAAGTTACAAGAAAATGCCAGGTTGGTTACGCGTGCGAAAATTAATTCCCATTTGATGCTTTTTCTAATCTAACGCAGTAGTGTGTTCGTTATTTGCGAGACCATTACACAAAAATACGCCACAAATCAGACCCTGCTAATTATAGACCAATTTCTTTAACATACAACCTCTGCAAAGTTATGGAGCACATCATTCTAAGCAACATGTGGAAACACGTACACAAACACATCATCCTCCACTTCCAACATGGATTCCAGACAGGTCTGTCCTGTGAATCCCAACTCTTCGAGACAGTCCACGACTGGATGACTGCTATGAACAATAAGACACAATATATTCCATCCTACTCGATTTCGGCAAAGCCTTCGATAAAGTCCCCTATAAACGCCTCCTATCCAAATTACCTTTCTATGCAATAACTGAAAATACACAAAACTGGATCAAACCGTATCTATCCAATCGCAAACAGTGAGTCTCGGTGTATGGAGCTCAGTCGGACAGAACAAATGTTACATCTGGTGTACCACAGGTCTCAGTCCTAGGACCTGTCCTATTTTTACTCTACATAAACGACATAACCGAAAATGTCCAATCTTCCCTACGTCTCTTCACAGACGACAGCATTATATATCGGAAAATCACATCCGAAACCGACCACGAAACTCTCCAATCTGACCAGATCAAACTCCAAACATGGTCTAACAAATGGCAGATGGAATTTAACATATCTAAATGTGTGCATCTCCCAATAACAAACAAAACCAAACCCAGACTACATTCCTATTCACTCTTTGACATACCACTCTCTACCGCCTCTAGCCACACATATCTTGGAATAAAATTAATTTATTTTATCAAACACAGAAGTATATTCTGAGTTCACGGGACCAACATGTCCCTTGTATAAAAGAGCTCCAAAAAAATTCACACATCACACCAAAACCTTATTTTGAAGTGTTCTCTTTCGGACTGTAATGGCGGATGGATCTTTATTGTGGTCTTACCCCAAATAGATGTCCTGCATATTACACATTTTCACGAAAGATAGAATGATATCAAGGTATTCACATATCTATATTAACCACACAGGAGAATGTTTGTTATCCTTTTGTCTCCGTCACGTATGTTACAATAAAATGCCATGTAGGTGAGGCGTGTGAAAATGTATTACCATTTCATGTTTTGTCTTGTCAATCGCATTAGTTCAATCATTATTCACGGTTCCAATATGTCCCATGTCAAAGTGCTTGAAAATAATTCACACATCACACAAAAACGGTATTTTCAAGTGCAATCTTTAGAATGATAAAATCGAATGGATCCTTAATGTGGTGTTACCCCAAATAGATGTCCTGCATGTTACAAATCTTAGCGATAGCTAGACTGATATTAAGCTACTCGCATTACTACATTAACCACAAAGGGTAATGTTTGTTACCCTTTTGTCTCCGTCACGTAAGTTACAAGAATATGCCAGGTACGTTACGCGTGTGAATATACATTCCCATTCGATGTTTTATTTTATCAAACACAGTAGTATATTCAGTATTCACGGGTCCAGCATGTCCCTTGTCAAAGAGCTCCAAAGAAATTCACACATCACACCAAAACAGCATTTTCAAGTGCACTGTTTCGAAGGATAATGGTGAATGGATCCTTACTGTGATCTTAAGCGAAATAGACGTCTTGCATGTTACACATTTTAACGAAAGCTAGACTGATATCAAGCTACTCACATAACTATATAAACCACAAATCGGAATGGTTGTTACCCTTTTGTCTCCGTCACGTAAGTTACAAGAATATGCCAGGTAGGTTACGCGTGTGAATATACATTCGCATTCGATGTTTTATCTTAACAAACACAGCAGTATATTCAGTATTCACGACACCAGCATGTCCATTGTCAAAGAGCTCCAAAGAAATTCACACATCACACCAAAACAGCATTTTCAAGTGCATTCTTTCGAAGGATAATAGCGAATGGATCCTTATTGTTATCTTACCCGAAATAGATGTCTTGCATGTTACACATTTTAACGAAAGCTAGACTGATATCAAGCTACTCACATATCTATATAAACCACAAATCGGAATGGTTGTTACCCTTTTGTCTCCGTCACGTAAGTTAAAAGAAAATGCCAGGTAGGATACGCGTGTGAAAATTCATTCCCATTTTATGTTTTATTTGATCTAACGCATTTGTATTTTAAGTATTCATGAGACGAACATGTCCCATGTGAAAGTGTTCGACAAAATTCACACATCAAATAACAACGGTATTTTGAAGTGTTCTCTTTCGGACGGTAATGGCGGATGGATCTTTTATGTGGTCTTACCCCAAATAGATGTCCTGCATGTCACAAATGTTCATAAAAGCTAGACTGATATCAAGCTACTCACACATATATATATTAATCACAAAGGGGAATATTTGTTGAAATTTTGTTTCTGTCACGAAATATACACGAAAATGCCAGGTAGTTTACGCGTGTGAAAATTCATTCCCATTTGATATTTTTTCTTATCTAAAGCAATCGTACATTAAGTATTCACGAGACAAACCTGTCCCATGTGAAAGTGCTAAAAAATTCACACATCACACCAAAACGGTATTTTCAAGTGTTCTCTTTCGGACGGTAACGGCTGATGGATCTTTTATGTGGTCTTACCCCAAATGTATGTTTTGCATGTTAAAAATCTTCACAAAAGGAAGACTAATATAAGTCTACACACATAAGTAAATTAACCATAAAGGGGATAGTTTGTTACCCTTTTGTATTCGTTACTTAATTTAAATTAAAATGCCATGTAGGTTAGGCGTTTAAAAATTAATTGCCATTTCATGTTTTATCTTGTCTAACGCAGTAGTACATTCCTTATGCACGGGTCCAATATGTCCCATGTCAAAGTGCTTCAAAAAATTCACACATCACACGAGAACGGTATTTTCAAGTGCACTCTTTCTAAGGATAATGGCGAATGGATCCTTAATGTGGTCTTACCCCAAATAGATGTCCTGCATATCACAAATCATCGCGAAAGCTAGGCTCATATGAAGCTACATACATAACTAGATTAACCGCAAAGGGGAAAGTTTGTTACTCTTTTGTCTTCGTCACGTAAGTTACAAGAAAATGCCAGGTTGGTTACGCGTGCGAAAATTAATTCCCATTTGATGCTTTTTCTAATCTAACGCAGTAGTGTTTTCGTTATTTGCGAGACCATTACAAAAAAATACGCCACAAATCAGACCCTGCTAATTATAGACCAATTTCTTTAACATGCATCCTCTGCAAAGTTATGGAGCACATCATTCTAAGCAACATGTGGAAACACGTACACAAACACATCATCCTCCACTTCCAACATGGATTCCAGACAGGTCTCTCCTGTGAATCCCAACTCTTCGAGACAGTCCACGACTGGATGACTGCTATGAACAATAAGACACAATATATTCCATCCTACTCGATTTCGGCAAAGCCTTCGACAAAGTCCCCCATAAACGCCTCCTATCCAAATTACCTTTCTATGGAATAACTGAAAACACACAAGCTGGATCAAACCGTATCTATCCAATCGCAAACAGAGAGTCTCGGTGTATGGAGCTCAGTCGGACAGAACAAATGTTACATCTGGTGTACCACAGGTCTCAGTCCTAGGACATGTCCTATTTTTACTCTACATAAACGACATAACCGAAAATGTCCAATCTTCCCTACGTCTCTTCACAGACGACAGCATTATATATCGGAAAATCACATCCGAAACCGACCACGAAACTCTCCAATCTGACCAGATCAAACTCCAAACATGGTCTAACAAATGGCAGATGGAATTTAACATATCTAAATGTGTGCATCTCCCAATAACAAACAAAACCAAACCCAGACTACATTCCTATTCACTCTTTGACATACCACTCTCTACCGCCTCTAGCCACACATATCTTGGAATAAAATTAATTTATTTTATCAAACACAGAAGTATATTCTGAGTTCACGGGACCAACATGTCCCTTGTAAAAAAAGAGCTCCAAAAAAATTCACACATCACACCAAAACCTTATTTTGAAGTGTTCTCTTTCGGACTGTAATGGCGGATGGATCTTTATTGTGGTCTTACCCCAAATAGATGTCCTGCATATTACACATTTTCACGAAAGATAGAATGATATCAAGGTATTCACATATCTATATTAACCACACAGGAGAATGTTTGTTATTCTTTTGTCTCCGTCACGTAAGTTACAATAAAATGCCATGTAGGTGAGGCGTGTGAAAATGTATTACCATTTCATGTTTTGTCTTGTCAATCGCAGTAGTTCAATCATTATTCACGGTTCCAATATGTCCCATGTCAAAGTGCTTGAAAATAATTCACACATCACACAAAAACGGTATTTTCAAGTGCAATCTTTAGAATGATAAAATCGAATGGATACATAATGTGGTGTTACCCCAAATAGATGTCCTGCATGTTACAAATCTTAGCGATAGCTAGACTGATATTAAGCTACTCGCATTACTACATTAACCACAAAGGGTAATGTTTTTTACCCTTTGGTCTCGGTCAGGTAAGTTACAAGAATATGCCAGGTAGGTTCCGCGTGTGAATATACATTCCCATTCGATGTTTTATTTTATCAAACACAGTAGTATATTCAGTATTCACGGGTCCAGCATGTCCCTTGTCAAAGAGCTCCAAAGAAATTCACACATCACACCAAAACAGCATTTTCAAGTGCACTGTTTCGAAGGATAATGGTGAATGGATCCTTACTGTGATCTTAAGCGAAATAGACGTCTTGCATGTTACACATTTTAACGAAAGCTAGACTAATATCAAGCTACTCACATAACTATATAAACCACAAATCGGAATGGTTGTTACCCTTTTGTCTCCGTCACGTAAGTTACAAAAATATGCCAGGTAGGTTACGCGTGTGTATATACATTCCCATTCGATGTTTTATCTTATCAAACACAGCAGTATATTCAGTATTCACAGGACCAGCATGTTCCTTGTCAAAGAGCTCCAAAAAGAAATTCACACATCATACCAAAACAGCATTTTCAAGTGCACTCTTTCGAAGGATAATAGCGAACGGATCCTTATTGTTATCTTACCCGAAATAGATATCTTGCATGTTACACATTTTAAAGAAAGCTAGACTGATATCAAGCTACTCACATATCTATATAAACCACAAATCGGAATGGTTGTTACCCTTTTGTCTCCGTCACATAAGTTAAAACAAAATGCCAGGTAGGATACGCGTGTGAAAATTCATTCCCATTTTATGTTTTATTTGATCTAACGCATTTGTATTTTAAGTATTCATGAGACGAACATGTCCCATGTGAAAGTGTTCGACAAAATTCACACATCAAATAACAACGGTATTTTGAAGTGTTCTCTTTCGGACGGTAATGGCGGATGGATCTTTTATGTGGTCTTACCCCAAATAGATGTCCTGCATGTCACAAATGTTCATAAAAGTTAGACTGATATCAAGCTACTCACATATATATATATATTAATCAAAAAGGGGAATATTTGTTAAAATTTTGTTTCTGTCACGAAATATACACGAAAATGCCAGGTAGTTTACGCGTGTGAAAATTCATTCCCATTAGATATTTTTTGTTATCTAAAGCAGTCGTACATTAAGTATTCACGAGACAAACCTGTCCCATGTGAAAGTGCTAAAAAATTCACACATCACACCAAAACGGTATTTTGAAGTGTTCTCTTTCGGACGGTAACGGCTGATGGATCTTTTATGTGGTCTTACCCCAAATATATGTTTTGTATGTTAAAAATCTTCAAAAAAGGAAGACTAATATAAATCTACACACATAAGTAAATTAACCACAAAGGGGATAGTTTGTTACCCTTTTGTATTCGTTACTTAATTTACATTAAAATGCCATGTAGGTTAGGCGTTTAAAAATTCATTGCCATTTCATGTTTTATCTTGTCTAACGCAGTAGTACATTCCTTATGCACGGGTCCAATATGTCCCATGTCAAAGTGCTTGAAAAAATTCACACATCACACGAGAACGGTATTTTCAAGTGCACTCTTTCTAAGGATAATGGCGAATGGATCCTTAATGTGGTCTTACCCCAAATAGATGTCCTGCATGTCACAAATGTTCATAAAAGCTAGACTGATATCAAGCTACTCACACATATATATATTAATCACAAAGGGGAATATTTGTTGAAATTTTGTTTCTGTCACGAAATATACACGAAAATGCCAGGTAGTTTACGCGTGTGAAAATTCATTCCCATTTGATATTTTTTCTTATCTAAAGCAATCGTACATTAAGTATTCACGAGACAAACCTGTCCCATGTGAAAGTGCTAAAAAATTCACACATCACACCAAAACGGTATTTTCAAGTGTTCTCTTTCGGACGGTAACGGCTGATGGATCTTTTATGTGGTCTTACCCCAAATATATGTTTTGCATGTTAAAAATCTTCACAAAAGGAAGACTAATATAAGTCTACACACATAAGTAAATTAACCATAAAGGGGATAGTTTGTTACCCTTTTGTATTCGTTACTTAATTTAAATTAAAATGCCATGTAGGTTAGGCGTTTAAAAATTAATTGCCATTTCATGTTTTATCTTGTCTAACGCAGTAGTACATTCCTTATGCACGGGTCCAATATGTCCCATGTCAAAGTGCTTCAAAAAATTCACACATCACACGAGAACGGTATTTTCAAGTGCACTCTTTCTAAGGATAATGGCGAATGGATCCTTAATGTGGTCTTACCCCAAATAGATGTCCTGCATATCACAAATCATCGCGAAAGCTAGGCTCATATGAAGCTACATACATAACTAGATTAACCGCAAAGGGGAAAGTTTGTTACTCTTTTGTCTTCGTCACGTAAGTTACAAGAAAATGCCAGGTTGGTTACGCGTGCGAAAATTAATTCCCATTTGATGCTTTTTCTAATCTAACGCAGTAGTGTTTTCGTTATTTGCGAGACCATTACAAAAAAATACGCCACAAATCAGACCCTGCTAATTATAGACCAATTTCTTTAACATGCATCCTCTGCAAAGTTATGGAGCACATCATTCTAAGCAACATGTGGAAACACGTACACAAACACATCATCCTCCACTTCCAACATGGATTCCAGACAGGTCTCTCCTGTGAATCCCAACTCTTCGAGACAGTCCACGACTGGATGACTGCTATGAACAATAAGACACAATATATTCCATCCTACTCGATTTCGGCAAAGCCTTCGACAAAGTCCCCCATAAACGCCTCCTATCCAAATTACCTTTCTATGGAATAACTGAAAACACACAAGCTGGATCAAACCGTATCTATCCAATCGCAAACAGAGAGTCTCGGTGTATGGAGCTCAGTCGGACAGAACAAATGTTACATCTGGTGTACCACAGGTCTCAATCCTAGGACATGTCCTATTTTTACTCTACATAAACGACATAACCGAAAATGTCCAATCTTCCCTACGTCTCTTCACAGACGACAGCATTATATATCGGAAAATCACATCCGAAACCGACCACGAAACTCTCCAATCTGACCAGATCAAACTCCAAACATGGTCTAACAAATGGCAGATGGAATTTAACATATCTAAATGTGTGCATCTCCCAATAACAAACAAAACCAAACCCAGACTACATTCCTATTCACTCTTTGACATACCACTCTCTACCGCCTCTAGCCACACATATCTTGGAATAAAATTAATTTATTTTATCAAACACAGAAGTATATTCTGAGTTCACGGGACCAACATGTCCCTTGTAAAAAAAGAGCTCCAAAAAAATTCACACATCACACCAAAACCTTATTTTGAAGTGTTCTCTTTCGGACTGTAATGGCGGATGGATCTTTATTGTGGTCTTACCCCAAATAGATGTCCTGCATATTACACATTTTCACGAAAGATAGAATGATATCAAGGTATTCACATATCTATATTAACCACACAGGAGAATGTTTGTTATTCTTTTGTCTCCGTCACGTAAGTTACAATAAAATGCCATGTAGGTGAGGCGTGTGAAAATGTATTACCATTTCATGTTTTGTCTTGTCAATCGCAGTAGTTCAATCATTATTCACGGTTCCAATATGTCCCATGTCAAAGTGCTTGAAAATAATTCACACATCACACAAAAACGGTATTTTCAAGTGCAATCTTTAGAATGATAAAATCGAATGGATACATAATGTGGTGTTACCCCAAATAGATGTCCTGCATGTTACAAATCTTAGCGATAGCTAGACTGATATTAAGCTACTCGCATTACTACATTAACCACAAAGGGTAATGTTTTTTACCCTTTGGTCTCGGTCAGGTAAGTTACAAGAATATGCCAGGTAGGTTCCGCGTGTGAATATACATTCCCATTCGATGTTTTATTTTATCAAACACAGTAGTATATTCAGTATTCACGGGTCCAGCATGTCCCTTGTCAAAGAGCTCCAAAGAAATTCACACATCACACCAAAACAGCATTTTCAAGTGCACTGTTTCGAAGGATAATGGTGAATGGATCCTTACTGTGATCTTAAGCGAAATAGACGTCTTGCATGTTACACATTTTAACGAAAGCTAGACTAATATCAAGCTACTCACATAACTATATAAACCACAAATCGGAATGGTTGTTACCCTTTTGTCTCCGTCACGTAAGTTACAAAAATATGCCAGGTAGGTTACGCGTGTGTATATACATTCCCATTCGATGTTTTATCTTATCAAACACAGCAGTATATTCAGTATTCACAGGACCAGCATGTTCCTTGTCAAAGAGCTCCAAAAAGAAATTCACACATCATACCAAAACAGCATTTTCAAGTGCACTCTTTCGAAGGATAATAGCGAACGGATCCTTATTGTTATCTTACCCGAAATAGATATCTTGCATGTTACACATTTTAAAGAAAGCTAGACTGATATCAAGCTACTCACATATCTATATAAACCACAAATCGGAATGGTTGTTACCCTTTTGTCTCCGTCACATAAGTTAAAACAAAATGCCAGGTAGGATACGCGTGTGAAAATTCATTCCCATTTTATGTTTTATTTGATCTAACGCATTTGTATTTTAAGTATTCATGAGACGAACATGTCCCATGTGAAAGTGTTCGACAAAATTCACACATCAAATAACAACGGTATTTTGAAGTGTTCTCTTTCGGACGGTAATGGCGGATGGATCTTTTATGTGGTCTTACCCCAAATAGATGTCCTGCATGTCACAAATGTTCATAAAAGTTAGACTGATATCAAGCTACTCACATATATATATATATTAATCAAAAAGGGGAATATTTGTTAAAATTTTGTTTCTGTCACGAAATATACACGAAAATGCCAGGTAGTTTACGCGTGTGAAAATTCATTCCCATTAGATATTTTTTGTTATCTAAAGCAGTCGTACATTAAGTATTCACGAGACAAACCTGTCCCATGTGAAAGTGCTAAAAAATTCACACATCACACCAAAACGGTATTTTGAAGTGTTCTCTTTCGGACGGTAACGGCTGATGGATCTTTTATGTGGTCTTACCCCAAATATATGTTTTGTATGTTAAAAATCTTCAAAAAAGGAAGACTAATATAAATCTACACACATAAGTAAATTAACCACAAAGGGGATAGTTTGTTACCCTTTTGTATTCGTTACTTAATTTACATTAAAATGCCATGTAGGTTAGGCGTTTAAAAATTCATTGCCATTTCATGTTTTATCTTGTCTAACGCAGTAGTACATTCCTTATGCACGGGTCCAATATGTCCCATGTCAAAGTGCTTGAAAAAATTAACACATCACACGAGAACGGTATTTTCAAATGCACTCTTTCTAAGGATAATGGCGAACGGATCCTTAATGTTGTCTTACCCCAAATAGATGTCCTGCATATCACAAATCTTCGCGAAAGCTAGGCTCATATGAAGCTACATACATAACTAGATTAACCGCAAAGGGGAAAGTTTGTTACTCTTTTGTCTTCGTCACGTAAGTTACAAGAAAATGCCAGGTTGGTTACGCGTGCAAAAATTAATTCCCATTTGATGCTTTTTCTAATCTAACGCAGTAGTGTGTTCGTTATTTGCGAGACCATTACAAAAAAATACGCCACAAATCAGACCCTGCTAATTATAGACCAATTTCTTTAACATGCATCCTCTGCAATGTTATGGAGAACATCATTCTAAGCAACATGTGGAAACACGTACACAAACACATCATCCTCCAATTCCAACATGGATTCCAGACAGGTCTCTCCTGTGAATCCCAACTCTTCGAGACAGTCCACGACTGGATGACTGCTATGAACAATAAGACACAATATATTCCATCCTACTCGATTTCGGCAAAGCCTTCGACAAAGTCCCCCATAGACGCCTCCTATCCAAATTACCTTTCTATGGAATAACTGAAAACACACAAAACTGGATCAAACCGTATCTATCCAATCGCAAACAGAGAGTCTCGGTGTATGGAGCTCAGTCGGACAGAACAAATGTTACATCTGGTGTACCACAGGTCTCAGTCCTAGGACCTGTCCTATTTTTACTCTACATAAACGACATAACCGAAAATGTCCAATCTTCCCTACGTCTCTTCACAAACGACAGCATTATATATCGGAAAATCACATCCGAAACCGACCACGAAACTCTCCAATCTGACCAGATCAAACTCCAAACATGGTCTAACAAATGGCAGATGGAATTTAACATATCTAAATGTGTGCATCTCCCAATAACAAACAAAACCAAACCCAGACTACATTCCTATTCACTCTTTGACATACCACTCTCTACCGCCTCTAGCCACACATATCTTGGAATAAAATTAATTTATTTTATCAAACACAGAAGTATATTCTGAGTTCACGGGACCAACATGTCCCTTGTCAAAGAGCTCCAAAAAAATTCACACATCACACCAAAACCTTATTTTTAAATGTTCTCTTTCGGACAGTAATGGCGGATGGATCTTTATTGTGGTCTTACCCCAAATAGATGTCCTGCATATTACACATTTTCACGAAACATAGAATGATATCAAGGTATTCACATGTCTATATTAACCACACAGGAGAATGTTTGTTATTCTTTTGTCTCCGTCACGTAAGTTACAATAAAATGCCATGTAGGTGAGGCGTGTGAAAATGTATTACCATTTCATGTTTTGTCTTGTCAATCGCAGTAGTTCAATCATTATTCACGGTTCCAATATGTCCCATGTCAAAGTGCTTGAAAATAATTCACACATCACACAAAAACGGTATTTTCAAGTGCAATCTTTAGAATGATAAAATCGAATGGATCCTTAATGTGGTGTTACCCCAAATAGACGTCCTGCATGTTACAAATCTTAGCGATATCTAGACTGATATTAAGCTACTCGCATTACTACATTAACCACAAAGGGTAATGTTTTTTACCCTTTTGTCTCCGTCACGTAAGTTACAAGAATATGCCAGGTAGGTTACGCGTGTGAATATACATTCCAATTCGATGTTTTATTTTATCAAACACAGTAGTATATTCAGAATTCACGGGTCCAGCATGTCCCTTGTCAAAGAGCTCCAAAGAAATTCACACATCACACCAAAACAGCATTTTCAAGTGCACTGTCTCGAAGGATAATGGTGAATGGATCCTTACTGTGATCTTAAGCGAAATAGACGTCTTGCATGTTACACATTTTAACGAAAGCTAGACTGATATCAAGCTACTCACATAACTATATAAACCACAAATCGGAATGGTTGTTACCCTTTTGTCTCCGTCACGTAAGTTACAAGAATATGCCAGGTAGGTTACGCGTGTGAATAAACATTCCCATTCGATGTTTTATCTTATCAAACACAGCAGTATATTCAGTATTCACGGGACCAGCATGTCCCTTGTCAAAGAGCTCCAAAGAAATTCACACATCACACCAAAACAGCATTTTCAAGTGCACTCTTTCGAAGGATAATGGCGAATGGATCCTTATTGTTATCTTACCCGAAATAGATGTCTTGCATGTTACACATTTTAAAGAAAGCTAGACTGATATCAAGCTACTCACATATCTATATAAACCACAAATCGGAATGGCTGTTACCCTTTTGTCTCCGTCACATAAATTAAAAGAAAATACCAGGTAGGATACGCGTGTGAAAATTAATTCCCATTTGATGCTTTTTCTAATCTAACGCAGTAGTGTTTTCGTTATTTGCGAGACCATTACAAAAAAATACGCCATAAATCAGACCCTGCTAATTATAGACCAATTTCTTTAACATGCATCCTCTGCAAAGTTATGGAGCACACCATTCTAAGCAACATGTGGAAACACGTACACAAACACATCATCCTCCACTTCCAACATGGATTCCAGACAGGTCTCTCCTGTGAATCCCAACTCTTCGAGACAGTCCACGACTGGATGACTGCTATGAACAATAAGACACAATATATTCCATCCTACTCGATTTCGGCAAAGCCTTCGACAAAGTCCCCCATAGACGCCTCCTATCCAAATTACCTTTCTATGGAATAACTGAAAACACACAAAACTGGATCAAACCGTATCTATCCAATCGCAAACAGAGAGTCTCGGTGTATGGAGCTCAGTCGGACAGAACAAATGTTACATCTGGTGTACCACAGGTCTCAGTCCTAGGACCTGTCCTATTTTTACTCTACATAAACGACATAACCGAAAATGTCCAATCTTCCCTACGTCTCTTCACAGACGACAGCATTATATATCGGAAAATCACATCCGAAACCGACCACGAAACTCTCCAATCTGACCAGATCAAACTCCAAACATGGTCTAACAAATGGCAGATGGAATTTAACATATCTAAATGTGTGCATCTCCCAATAACAAACAAAACCAAACCCAGACTACATTCCTATTCACTCTTTGACATACCACTCTCTACCGCCTCTAGCCACACATATCTTGGAATAAAATTAATTTATTTTATCAAACACAGAAGTATATTCTGAGTTCACGGGACCAACATGTCCCTTGTATAAAAGAGCTCCAAAAAAATTCACACATCACACCAAAACCTTATTTTGAAGTGTTCTCTTTCGGACTGTAATGGCGGATGGATCTTTATTGTGGTCTTACCCCAAATAGATGTCCTGCATATTACACATTTTCACGAAAGATAGAATGATATCAAGGTATTCACATATCTATATTAACCACACAGGAGAATGTTTGTTATTCTTTTGTCTCCGTCACGTAAGTTACAATAAAATGCCATGTAGGTGAGGCGTGTGAAAATGTATTACCATTTCATGTTTTGTCTTGTCAATCGCATTAGTTCAATCATTATTCACGGTTCCAATATGTCCCATGTCAAAGTACTTGAAAATAATTCACACATCACACAAAAATGGTATTTTCAAGTGCAATCTTTAGAATGATAAAATCGAATGGATCCTTAATGTGGTGTTACCCCAAATAGATGTCCTGCATGTTACAAATCTTAGCGATAGCTAGACTGATATTAAGCTACTCGCATTACTACTTTAACCACGAAGGGTAATGTTTGTTACCCTTTTGTCTCCGTCACGTAAGTTACAAGAATATGCCAGGTACGTTACGCGTGTGAATATACATTCCCATTCGATGTTTTATTTTATCAAACACAGTAGTATATTCAGTATTCACGGGTCCAGCATGTCCCTTGTCAAAGAGCTCCAAAGAAATTCACACATCACACCAAAACAGCATTTTCAAGTGCACTGTTTCGAAGGATAATGGTGAATGGATCCTTACTGTGATCTTAAGCGAAATAGACGTCTTGCATCTTACACATTTTAACGAAAGCTAGACTGATATCAAGCTACTCATATAACTATATAAACCACAAATCGGAATGGTTGTTACCCTTTTGTCTCCGTCACGTAAGTTACAAGAATATGCCAGGTAGGTTACGCGTGTGAATATACATTCGCATTCGATGTTTTATCTTAACAAACACAGCAGTATATTCAGTATTCACGACACCAGCATGTCCATTGTCAAAGAGCTCCAAAGAAATTCACACATCACACCAAAACAGCATTTTCAAGTGCATTCTTTCGAAGGATAATAGCGAATGGATCCTTATTGTTATCTTACCCGAAATAGATGTCTTGCATGTTACACATTTTAACGAAAGCTAGACTGATATCAAGCTACTCACATATCTATATAAACCACAAATCGGAATGGTTGTTACCCTTTTGTCTCCGTCACGTAAGTTAAAAGAAAATGCCAGGTAGGATACGCGTGTGAAAATTCATTCCCATTTTATGTTTTATTTGATCTAACGCATTTGTATTTTAAGTATTCATGAGACGAACATGTCCCATGTGAAAGTGTTCGACAAAATTCACACATCAAATAACAACGGTATTTTGAAATGTTCTCTTTCGGACGGTAATGGCGGATGGGTCTTTTATGTGGTCTTACCCCAAATAGATGTCCTGCATGTCACAAATGTTCATAAAACTAGACTGATATCAAGCTACTCACATATATATATATATTAATCACAAAGGGGAATATTTGTTAAAATTTTGTTTCTGTCACGAAATATACACGAAAATTCCAGGTAGATTACGCGTGTGAAAATTCATTCCCATTTGATATTTTTTCTTATCTAAAGCAATCGTACATTAAGTATTCACGAGACAAACCTGTCCCATGTGAAAGTGCTAAAAAATACACACATCACACCAAAACGGTATTTTCAAGTGTTCTCTTTCGGACGGTAACGGCTGATGGATCTTTAATGTGGTCTTACCCCAAATATATGTTTTGCATGTTAAAAATCTTCACAAAAGGAAGACTAATATAAGTCTACACACATAAGTAAATTAACCATAAAGGGGATAGTTTGTTACCCTTTTGTATTCGTTACTTAATTTACATTAAAATGCCATGTAGGTTAGGCGTTTAAAAATTCATTGCCATTTCATGTTTTATCTTGTCTAACGCAGTAGTACATTCCTTATGCACGGGTCCAATATGTCCCATGTCAAAGTGCTTGAAAAAATTCACACATCACACGAGAACGGTATTTTCAAGTGCACTCTTTCTAAGGATAATGGCGAATGGATCCTTAATGTGGTCTTACCCCAAATAGATGTCCTGCATATCACAAATCTTCGCGAAAGCTAGGCTCATATGAAGCTACATACATAAATAGATTAACCGCAAAGGAGAAAGTTTGTTACTATTTTGTCTTCGTCACGTAAGTTACAAGAAAATGCCAGGTTGGTTACGCGTGCGAAAATTAATTCCCATTTGATGCTTTTTCTAATCTAACGCAGTAGTATTTTCGTTATTTGCGAGACCATTACAAAAAAATACGCCATAAATCAGACCCTGCTAATTATAGACCAATTTCTTTAACATGCATCCTCTGCAAAGTTATGGAGCACAGCATTCTAAGCAACATGTGGAAACACGTACACAAACACATCGTCTTCCACTTCCAACATGGATTCCAGACAGGTCTCTCCTGTGAATCCCAACTCTTCGAGACAGTCCACGACTGGATGACTGCTATGAACAATAAGACACAATATATTCCATCCTACTCGATTTCGGCAAAGCCTTCGACAAAGTCCCCCATAAACGCCTCCTATCCAAATTACCTTTCTATCGAATAACTGAAAACACACAAAACTGGATCAAACCGTATCTATCCAATCGCAAACAGAGAGTCTCGGTGTATGGAGCTCAGTCGGACAGAACAAATGTTACATCTGGTGTACCACAGGTCTCAGTCCTAGGACCTGTCCTATTTTTACTCTACATAAACGACATAACCGAAAATGTCCAATCTTCCCTACGTCTCTTCACAGACGACAGCATTATATATCGGAAAATCACATCCGAAACCGACCACGAAACTCTCCAATCTGACCAGATCAAACTCCAAACATGGTCTAACAAATGGCAGATGGAATTTAACATATCTAAATGTGTGCATCTCCCAATAACAAACAAAACCAAACCCAGACTACATTCCTATTCACTCTTTGACATACCACTCTCTACCGCCTCTAGCCACACATATCTTGGAATAAAATTAATTTATTTTATCAAACACAGAAGTATATTCTGAGTTCACGGGACCAACATGTCCCTTGTAAAAAAAGAGCTCCAAAAAAATTCACACATCACACCAAAACCTTATTTTGAAGTGTTCTCTTTCGGACTGTAATGGCGGATGGATCTTTATTGTGGTCTTACCCCAAATAGATGTCCTGCATATTACACATTTTCACGAAAGATAGAATGATATCAAGGTATTCACATATCTATATTAACCACACAGGAGAATGTTTGTTATTCTTTTGTCTCCGTCACGTAAGTTACAATAAAATGCCATGTAGGTGAGGCGTGTGAAAATGTATTACCATTTCATGTTTTGTCTTGTCAATCGCATTAGTTCAATCATTATTCACGGTTCCAATATGTCCCATGTCAAAGTGCTTGAAAATAATTCACACATCACACAAAAACGGTATTTTCAAGTGCAATCTTTAGAATGATAAAATCGAATGGATCCTTAATGTGGTGTTACCCCAAATAGATGTCCTGCATGTTACAAATCTTAGCAATAGCTAGACTGATATTAAGCTACTCGCATTACTACATTAACCACAAAGGGTAATGTTTGTTACCCTTTTGTCTCCGTCACGTAAGTTACAAGAATATGCCAGGTACGTTACGCGTGTGAATATACATTCCCATTCGATGTTTTATTTTATCAAACACAGTAGTATATTCAGTATTCACGGGTCCAGCATGTCCCTTGTCAAAGAGCTCCAAAGAAATTCACACATCACACCAAAACAGCATTTTCAAGTGCACTGTTTCGAAGGATAATGGTGAATGGATCCTTACTGTGATCTTAAGCGAAATAGACGTCTTGCATGTTACACATTTTAACGAAAGCTAGACTGATATCAAGCTACTCACATAACTATATAAACCACAAATCGGAATGGTTGTTACCCTTTTGTCTCCGTCACGTAAGTTACAAGAATATGCCAGGTAGGTTACGCGTGTGAATATACATTCGCATTCGATGTTTTATCTTAACAAACACAGCAGTATATTCAGTATTCACGACACCAGCATGTCCATTGTCAAAGAGCTCCAAAGAAATTCACACATCACACCAAAACAGCATTTTCAAGTGCATTCTTTCGAAGGATAATAGCGAATGGATCCTTATTGTTATCTTACCCGAAATAGATGTCTTGCATGTTACACATTTTAACGAAAGCTAGACTGATATCAAGCTACTCACATATCTATATAAACCACAAATCGGAATGGTTGTTACCCTTTTGTCTCCGTCACGTAAGTTAAAAGAAAATGCCAGGTAGGATACGCGTGTGAAAATTCATTCCCATTTTATGTTTTATTTGATCTAACGCATTTGTATTTTAAGTGTTCGTGAGACGAACATGTCCCATGTGAAAGTGTTCGACAAAATTCACACATCAAATAACAACGGTATTTTGAAGTGTTCTCTTTCGGACGGTAATGGCGGATGGATCTTTTATGTGGTCTTACCCCAAATAGATGTCCTGCATGTCACAAATGTTCATAAAAGCTAGACTGATATCAAGCTACTCACATATATATATATTAATCACAAAGGGGAATATTTGTTAAAATTTTGTTTCTGTCACGAAATATACACGAAAATGCCAGGTAGTTTACGCGTGTGAAAATTCATTCCCATTTGATATTTTTTCTTATCTAAAGCAATCGTACATTAAGTATTCACGAGACAAACCTGTCCCATGTGAAAGTGCTAAAAAATTCACACATCACACCAAAACGGTATTTTCAAGTGTTCTCTTTCGGACGGTAACGGCTGATGGATCTTTTATGTGGTCTTACCCCAAATATATGTTTTGCATGTTAAAAATCTTCACAAAAGGAAGACTAATATAAGTCTACACACATAAGTAAATTAACCATAAAGGGGAAAGTTTGTTACCCTTTTGTATTCGTTACTTAATTTACATTAAAATGCCATGTAGGTTAGGCGTTTAAAAATTCATTGCCATTTCATGTTTTATCTTATCTAACGCAGTAGTACATTCCTTATGCACGGGTCCAATATGTCCCATGTCAAAGTGCTTGAAAAAATTCACACATCACACGAGAACGGTATTTTCAAGTGCACTCTTTCTAAGGATAATGGCGAATGGATCCTTAATGTGGTCTTACCCCAAATAGATGTCCTGCATATCACAAATCTTCGCGAAAGCTAGGCTCATATGAAGCTACATACATAACTAGATTAACCGCAAAGGGGAAAGTTTGTTACTCTTTTGTCTTCGTCACGTAAGTTACAAGAAAATGCCAGGTAGGTTACGCGTGTGAATATACATTCCCATTCGATGTTTTATCTTATCAAACACAGCAGTATATTCAGTATTCACGGTACCAGCATGTCCCTTGTCAAAGAGCTCCAAAGAAATTCACACATCACACCAAAACAGCATTTTTCAAGTGCACTCTTTCGAAGGATAATGGCGAATGGATCCTTATTGTTATCTTACCCGAAATAGATGTCTTGCATGTTACACATTTTAAAGAAAGCTAGACTGATATCAAGCTACTCACATATCTATATAAACCACAAATCGGAATGGTTGTTACCCTTTTGTCTCCGTCACATAAGTTAAAAGAAAATGCCAGGTAGGATACGCGTGTGAAAATTCATTCCCATTTTATGTTTTATTTGATCTAACGCATTTGTATTTTAAGTATTCATGAGACGAACATGTCCCATGTGAAAGTGTTCGACAAAATTCACACATGAAATAACAACGGTATTTTGAAGTGTTCTCTTTCGGACGGTAATGGCGGATGGATCTTTTGTGTGGTCTTACCCCAAATAGATGTCCTGCATGTCACAAATGTTCATAAAAGCTAGACTGATATCAAGCTACTCACATATATATATATTAATCACAAAGGGGAATATTTGTTAAAATTTTGTTTCTGTCACGAAATATACACGAAAATGCCAGGTAGTTTACGCGTGTGAAAATTCATTCCCATTTGATATTTTTTCTTATCTAAAGCAGTCGTACATTAAGTATTCACGAGACAAACCTGTCCCATGTGAAAGTGCTAAAAAAATTCACACATCACACCAAAACGGTATTTTCAAGTGTTCTCTTTCGGACGGTAACGGCTGATGGATCTTTTATGTGGTCTTACCCCAAATATATGTTTTGCATGTTAAAAATCTTCACAAAAGGAAGACTAATATAAGTCTACACACATAAGTAAATTAACCACAAAGGGGATAGTTTGTTACCCTTTTGTATTCGTTATTTAATTTACATTAAAATGCCATGTAGGTTAGGCGTTTAAAAATTCATTGCCATTTCATGTTTTATCTTGTCTAACGCAGTAGTACATTCCTTATGCACGGGTCCAATATGTCCCTCGTC